>SJYC01083808.1:0-26254 GCA_006408675.1 Madoqua kirkii | reverse complement strand
CTGAAAAACTTTATTGATATAAATCATGACGTTTATATAAATAATATTTTTATGTTTTCAAAAGAACTGTTTTCCAAAATGAAAAATTAGTGAAGTAGTATTTTGGATTTTTGCAAATCTCTTTAATATAGTAACTTTGTAGAAGACAGCTGGATTTTCATAGCTTGTTTTTCTTCAGTCCGTTGCAGTATATATCAGTTGAAGTATATGAAGAAAATCCATTCTTACAAATATGTAAATTTTAGCAGGCATAATTGCAGATGGATAATAAGAGCATGGTAGACACTGAGAATGAACTGAGTTAATCTTTAAAAATGCACATTAAAAAGATGTTATGCAAGTATAGTTGATTTCCAGTGTTGTGTTTAATTTCTGCTGTAAGCAAAATGATTCAGTTATACATGCTTCTTTTTTATGTTCTTTTCCATTATGGTTTATCACAGGATATTGACTATAGTTCCCTGTGCTGTAGAGCAAGACCATCTTATATATAGTAGTTAGAATCCACATTCATATTCTAAACCCACTACCTTTGAAATTTTTGGAGAACACAGTTCACAGGCACTCATTCTCGCAGCCACCAGAGTGCTGCCATCATATCCGATATAGACTCTGGAAAACTCTACACTCTCGAGAGAATCAGAGTGGGAACTTTTTTAGAATACTATGAAAGTAATTTTGCCCTCTTAGACACCCCAGAAGGGGCGTGGGGTCCCCAGTTACAAAATGCCAAGCTGCTGTCATGAGCAATGAGTTTTAGGGAATATTCCAAGAAGGGAGAATGGACATACTGTAGGCAAAAGTGAGGAAGTGTGTAGCTCTGTTAGAAAGCGCTGTAGCAAGTGGATTAGTGGTACTCCTCAGAACTGTTAAGGTCACCAAAAACGAGGAAAGTCTGAGAAACTCACAGCCAAGAGGAGACTAAGGTGACATGATGACTAAATGTTATGTGGT
Organism: Madoqua kirkii; assembly: GCA_006408675.1. Taxonomy (NCBI): domain Eukaryota; kingdom Metazoa; phylum Chordata; class Mammalia; order Artiodactyla; family Bovidae; genus Madoqua; species Madoqua kirkii. The sequence goes on along the minus strand of SJYC01083808.1, from coordinate 25,300 downwards.
ATCTTGGATGGTATTCTGGAATAGAATAGAGACATTAGGGGGAAGCTAAGGAAATCTGAATGAAGTATGGGCTTTAATTAATGATTGAGCTCATTAATTGTGACACATTTACAGTATTTACACAGAGATGCTGGGTATAGGGAATCTGGTGACTCTACAATCTTGGTGATTTTTGTTGTTGTTGTTACTCTAAAAATACTCTAAAATTGAAAGTTTTTTAAAAAAAGTAATGTTGTTGTGTAGGCTCAGATCACATTTTGCAGAAATCCTTGTTTTGAGAAATAAAATTACCCACTTAAATATTTTGCCTAGATTATGTCTTCCAGCTGCATGAGCAGAAAAGGAACTTTCCAGTGAGTTATGGTTCCCTTGACTGGCTTCAAGTTGAGGACAGAATTTTCGTTATTATGTACCTCCTTTGTGTTTGTTGTTGTTTTTTTGTTTTTTTTGTTTTTAAGTTGATTCTTTCCCTATAGTTGTATGCAGTAAAATCTTTAAAAAACAAAAAGCGGGATGGGCAGCTTGTGATGCATCTTGAAGAGTAGAAGGAAGGGGGAATGATTTCCCTCCCAGCCAGCCAGGCGTGGGAGGATGGTAACTGTGAAGACCCCATGTTGCTGCGTTCACAGGTTGCAGTTTCCCAGGAGAGGAAGACAGGGTATGTCAGGGGTCCTCAGCAAACAGGAGTCAGGGAGCTAATGCTGGGCTTAGTAGATGTCACTTAAAGCAGAATAACTAACTGGAAGTGGTTGGAGTTTCCCATCAGATCTTGATGCCCTGGTGAGTTTAATTTGTTGAAAGCGATAGTGGGAAATGATGTTGGATTGCTCGGGTAGAACAAGGGCCTTTTAACTCTTATCTCCTTAAACATTTGACTGAGGGAGCCGACAACTTCCTGAAGAATTGCAGTATGGCAAAAGAAGATTCCCTTCCATTCACCCCATGGTGCCCATTTTGAGGAGGGGTCCCAGTGCCTTTTCTAAGCCCTCCTCGGGATGGTGGACCACTTGAGCCTGTGGAGAGCTACCATGCCTGGCAGCTGTCCCTCACAGCCTGGAACGTTTTAAGGAGGGATTTGGAGCTACTGGTTTCAAAGTATGGAAGTTGGCAGACTTTCAGAAATCTTTACTTATTTACCCCACCCAAGGAAGTCACCTCAGTGTGAGGTGGCCCAGCTGAGCTGGCCAGCAGGGGTGCAGAGAAGTCCAGCTCTAGAGCCTCGGGCTCCTGGGAGCACGGTCAGCAGGACTGAGCAGTCCTGGTGTCTTGTTGGTGCTCTCAGTTTCTGCTCGTTTCCCTTTTCCATTCAGTCTGTCTTGGAAGTGAGTAAATCTCTGCCTCCAAAATAACGCAGTGACTGCCTTTCATTATTTACCTCTCTTTGAGCTATTGCCCACGGACGTTTTAACATCTTAGGAGAGTTAATTGACTTCTAGCTGGAGACTAGAAGCCTGAGAAATGGGTGGGCAGAGGGGCTGACAGCATGGTGGAGAGTTTAACCTAAGAGCGGTGTAGAAAGAAATGAGACCTCTCCAGCCCAGGGACACCCTGGCAGTTCCTTGACATAACCCCAGGTTTCCTTTTGATGCCTGTTCAGTAAAGAACTCGAATGCCTCTGTAGGTCTGGAGCCCTATGCTGGACTGTGGCTAAAACACTTACCATCACTATTACCAATACTATTCTAAATTAGACTCTCAGGAGCGGTAGTGGTTACGAAATGTTTGGACTTTATCTTGAAGGCAGTGGGAAACATTAAAGCAATAAAAGAACTTTAATAAGGAAACTGAGCCAGTCAAATCTACGTTTTAGAAAAACCATTGTGTTGTGGTGTGGAGAGTGGAAGCAAACAGAAGGCAGAGTTAGGAGGCTCTTACAGGGAGTAACCCAGCGATGGGAGGATGACACCTCAGAAAGGGGACAGAGAACAAGTTCAGGAGATACTTAGACCTCTTATTAGTATTAATGGTCTTAATCACTGGACTATCAGATGGAGTCATTTGCTGCGGCTCAGTGAAGCTTCTCCCTTCAAAAATTAGGAATTGTGAAATAAACCTGCAGTTTATATACATTGCAGGAGGGATGAGATGGTGATACCATTGAGAAGGGCTGACCGGGCAGCTGTTCAAGTTCAGAAGTATAGGGTTCATTATTTGTTATAGCTGGATGTTTTTTTGTTTGTTTGTTTTAGGGTATCCCAGGATATCTTGAAAGGGCCTGCTGTACACTTTTTACTTGTTGAAGACTTACTGCTTAAATTAGAAGGAAGTATAACTTCTAAGTGGGCTTTGAATTGTGGTAGTTGGTATAGCCTGTTCCTGTAAGAGAATCTACCCAGGAAGCCAAATTATATAAGTGGAAGGTGAGCAAAGTATAAGTTGCTTGGTGAGCATGATATCAGAACAAGGGGCATCACGTGAACTCAGTGGCTGGTCAGGTGATGCTGGCATAGCCTGTGCTCCCCTCCACTAAAAGGACATTCCCACCAAGCAGACTGGAAGGTGCTCTTGGCTGTCATAGTCTCAGTGTGTCTTTGATTAGATTTGAGCTAGGAGCTATTTTTACCTTTAAGATGATTTCTGCAAAAAACTAAACATTCCTTTTGAGTGTATTTAACTCCTCTAGTTCTCAAAGATAACCTTATTTCCAAGTTTGGAAGTCACTTTAATTTCATTAGTTTGAATTGCCTTTTTTTTTTAATAGTGTCCATGGGCTACCCCTCAAAATACAATATCTTGTTCTTTGTCTGATGTAATGAGTGAGCAGTTGGCTAAAGAACTGCAGTTAGAAGAAGAAGCTGCTGCTTTTCCTGAAGTTACGTAAGTAAAAGTCACAATCTATTTGATCTAGCAACTGACCATAGCCAAGTCTTAGGATTTGATTAGTGATTGTCATGACAGATGATTTAGAAAAGCAGTGCAATAGAAGGAGCACCTGGTGGCTTAGAGGTTAAAGCGTCTGCCTCCAGTGTGGAAGACCCGGGTTCGATCCCTGGGTCGGGAAGATCCCCTGGAGAAGGAAATGGCAATCCACTCCAGTATTCTTGCCTGGAGAATCTCATGGACGGAGAAGCCTAGTAGGTTACAGTCCACGGGGTCACAAAGAGTCGGACATGACTGAGCGACTTCACCTTCACCTTCACCAGAAGGAGCACCATTTTGGAAGTTCACTGATATTTGGGTTTTGGTCCCAATTTTGAAACTAATTTTCAGTATTAGGCAAACTGGTCAGTTTCTCTGATTTGCAGTTACTGCAACAGTTGAACTCTGTTATCAAATAGATTAACAAATAATAATCAAATAGATTAACAGTTTTAAGTGTTTGTAGTTTATCTTTCCATATATACATCATCTCTCCTCTGATCAGAACACAGAACAAATGAATTTGGGGTCTGCTTGGTTCTTATGATAGGCCCTTTAGCTTTCTGTTTCTTAAAGCTCCCTTAATCCTGTTCAGTGCTCTCACAGGTGCTGCTGTTGGTCAGAGGGCAGCTGGGCAGGAGAGGGTGAAGGGTTTGGTAAAGTTCTTCCATTGTTTCTTCAATACAGTGTTAACACTGAAAAGGCACATCTCACCCATAATGGGTAGCATCTGTTTACACCAGCACATTATATTAGTCTATATTGCCTTATTTTGAATAGTGTTGCTGAAGGACCATTTATTACTGGAGAAAACATTGACACTTCCAGCGACCTAATGCTGGCTCAGATGCTACAGATGGAGTTTGACAGAGAATATGATGCCCAGCTTAGGCGTGAAGAAAAAAAATTCAATGGAGATAGCAAAGGTACTACTATGACCTTATTGTGACAGCCCCATTCGGTGGTAGGAAATGCTTGTAATGGGCCCTAAATAAATCTTCAACTGTGTTTGCCTTTTAAGTTTCCATTTCCTTTGAAAATTACCGAAAAGTACATCCTTATGAAGACAGTGATAGCTCTGAAGATGAGGTTGACTGGCAGGACACTCGTGATGACCCCTACAGACCAGGTATCAGGGCTTTGACCTTCTGGGGGCATAGAATGGGGAGATAGGAGGACTAAGTATTGTATATTTATCTTTGACTCTCATTTGGTAAATTTACTATTAGATTCAGATATCTTTTTCAGACAATAATGAAACAGCAATTTAGTCTCTGCTATTTTTTACATACTTGACTTGTCTTAATCACCTTTAGCAAAACCAGTTCCTACTCCCAAAAAGGGTTTTATTGGAAAAGGAAAAGACATCACCACCAAACACGATGAAGTAGTGTGTGGGAGAAAGAACACAGCCAGAATGGAAAATGTAAGTTACAGAAGGGATTCCTCTGAATCAAAAATATCCTAAAGCTTTATTAGGATAAGTTAAAAACATAGGATTCTAAATACACTATCTTAAGTTTCTAAAAATATCTTTCATCCTTTTTAGAGATATTTTAGAAGATAGTACAGCAACACTGTGGAAACTCAGCCACTGATGAGAATACATTGTACCTCAGAATAAAATTCCCCAACAATATTAAGAAAACTAGTTTGATTTACATTGATTCTAAAATTAAGAAACTATCCTTATGAAAGTCACATTCTTCACTATCTTAGTTTTCCCATTAAATACCCGAGATGCGTAACAGGGGCAATTGGAGGATAACAGTGGGAGGTGGAAATGCTTCCTACTGTACACCCTGCGGTAATTTTTGAATTTTTTATCTTGTGCCTACCCCTGCAAAATCAGAAACAAAATGTGATTTTTGAAAAATAGAAAAAATGGCATTTTTTTCATCCTTCATAAATATCATGGTAAATATAAAGCATTTAGACTGCAGAACAAAAATACTTGTTAAGTAAACATATCATTAAATTATAGAAATAATCTAGATCTGACTCTAGAACAACTCTGTCCAGTATAATTTTTTGTGATGATACCACACACTGTGTGTACCAGTGCTGTCTAATATAGTAGCCATATTTGACAGCTGAGTACTTGAAATTTAGTACAACTGAGGAACTGAATTTTTAATTTTATTTTAATAATTTAAATGTAAACATCCACATGTGGCTAGTGGCTTCAATATTGGGCTTAATTGTCATGGTGTGAGCATAACTTGCTGTTTAATCCTACTCTTCAAAAATAATTGACTGTGAAATTGTTGTGTTTTTTTTTGTAAGACTTGGTGTGATTTCAAAATATATCCTTTGATATAAAAGCAAAGTTCAGAGCATATGCTAACATAACTTAGTTTGTAGATGTGTTTGGATGTTTTCTATGCATAAAATAAACCCTCCCTTCCTTTGGGGTGACATTTCTTTAAAAAGCCTTGTTTCCCTTTCTGTTGAGCTCATTGCTGAGTTATTTTGGTTTTTCCTCTGTAATGTCTATGGATTCTGCTTTCATAGCATTATCATCTATTGAGTAGGGAGCCTGATCCAAGTAAAACTGTTTTTCTCTGTCCCATGTTTAAAGTATTCAGATGCTGATTTTGTTTTTCATTTTGGCAGTTTGCACCTGGGTTTCAGGTAGGAGATGGAATTGGAATGGACTTAAAACTATCAAACCATGTTTTCAATGCTTTAAAACAACATGCCTACTCAGAAGAACGTCGAAGTGCCCGCCTCCATGAGAAAAAGGAGCATTCTACTGCAGTAAGTATTCTTACGTTTAATGAAAAGATTCATATTGGAAAACTTAACGTTTGGAGGAAAAAACAAGACAAAATTTCATGCTTGATATTTTTTCATGAGATTGACTTTTCAAATCAAAGATGTGAATAAAACCCAAGTAGCTTTGCCATTTGACTTTCAGATTTCATGTAATGGTTATTAATCAGTTACTCAAGACTAGCCTTTCAGTGGTCATAATTAATTTGGACTATGTTGCTTTCATTGCATATGAGAAATTGTTTTCTGTCATGACATATTTATAATAACATAATAGTTTATAATGTTTTACATTAGTGAAGTTAGTGTCTAGTATCTTGAGAATAATTTTTAAACTTTTAGAAAAACAAACTAATGGTAGGTACATCAGGAGAGCTATTTAAAGTTTGGAGATAAAACTTTGACTAAGCTAGAGTCTGATTTTTAGTAGTTCTTTTAGATATTCACTTTCAGAGACAGTAGAGATATAGGAATGGATGTTAACAATCCTCTTTTAAGAGCCTGTTACATATACATCTAAGTAAATGAATAGTAAAAGTTTTAAAAGGTGTATATTTTGAATGTTGGATATTAGAAATGGCTCAGAACATGTTTTGTGACTTCCAGTCATTTTCACTTACAGCCCTTATCTTTTGCAGGAAAAAGCAGTTGATCCTAAGACTCGTTTACTTATGTATAAAATGGTCAACTCTGGAATGTTGGAGACGATCACTGGCTGTATTAGTACAGGAAAGGAATCTGTTGTCTTTCATGCATATGGAGGAAGGTAAATGAGCAGAAAATAATACCGTAATATAAACCAAAGCTTAGTCCCTTGTTCTGAATTTACATAAGATCAAAGTTTAAAGTGTTATTTTAGGAAGTCTCAGCAATATAGGGACATAAAAAGAAAAGCACAGTCAGGGGAGTTCCCTAGTGGTCTAGTGGTTAGGATTTGATACCTTCACTGCTGTGGCCTAGGTTCAGTCCCTGATCTGGGGGACTGAGATCCTGCAAGCCTCGCCATGTGGCCAAAAAAACAGTCATCCCGATTCTACCATCAAGAGAGAACCAGTAATTATTTTGTGTAGACTCCTCCAGTCTTTTTTCTATGAACGTATTATTTTTCATATTATTGTACTTGTTTTATATCATACAGGCAGCTGTAGTGGCATAGCAAAATTTGAACCTGAGTTTGATTCAGAACTTTTCTCTATGGGACTCTGATACCAAGTTGGGAGGGTTATACTTAAAGAAATGTCTTTAAAGCTTTTTTTGTCATTTTAGATCTTACCCACTTTACCTTTGTTACGAGGTCTTAGTGGAGTAAAGGATGGCATGAGGAAGAGAAAACATTTTAAACGTGGAGCCTGTTGAGAGAATGTGCAGACCAGGAATGTGATGTCATCTGGTTACTTAGCTTTGAAGTCTTACTAGTTCAGCAAGGCTTACTAGTTCAGCTAATCCTTTATGTTAGCAGTGTTTATAAACAAAAATGTTAAAATAGATTACAGATTATTCTAGTTATTTTTAGCTTTAGAAGGTATTTATTATGTACTTAAAGGGATTCAAACAGTTACTGCTCAAGTACTTGCCATTGGTTTTCTTATTTAACTTGTCTCCCTTTCTAGATTCGACATACACATATAATCATGTATTGAATTACCTAAGTTCCAAAATGAAAGGGATAAAAATGAATGTTAGGTTAAAATGACTCAACATTTTTTAAGCAGTGTGATCTGGAGGGGTCTACTAAACTTACTTGAAAACTCACCCTTCCTAGGATTTTAGTTGGGGTGATTGAGATCGTATTTGATTAATGCCTGGTATAAATTATTCTTAATAAACCTTTTTTTTTTTTTTCACTCTAAGCTCTGTTGCCCTCTTTCCAAATTTCAGCTGAGGGTTCCCTGAGATCAGGCAAACATAACTTAATGGCACAAATTATTTTAAAATGGAAAGTTCCTCACAATAGAAATTAAACTGTACAAAAAGGATTAAAATGAAAGTAGCCTTCATCTTACCAACTGTGGCCCCCACAGGCTTTTCCTCTAAAGTCTACCACTATTAATAGTTTTTAGTCTAGTCGTCTTGAAGTTTTTATCAGCATTTTTTTTTCAATTAATATATCTCTCAAGTCCTTGTATTTTACTGGTTTGTATCATACCATTGTTATAATAGAACATTCCACTCTACGAATATACAGGAATATCTTTGTACATAAACTTTGCTGTGCTTTTGCAAATAAATCCTTAAGCTAAATTCCTAACACTTGGAATTGCTGGGACAAAGACTACATGCATTTTTCCCCTTTTTGTTAAACAGTGGAAGGCCTTACTAAAAAGAGTACGAGATTTTGCTCACTGTTTGGCCCGCTGAGCTGGCTATTATATCAATCAATGTTTCTTGATTTCTGTTATTCATTAAAATTTTTTAAAAACTTTTTCTTCTTATGTGTCATACAAAGGCCAGAAATCTTAAATTTGTTTATTTTTTAATAGTGGGGCAAATACACTTTTCCCTATGAGCTAGTTAGATCTGCAGGTTGCACAATTCTGAATGTTAGTAAGTGTTGCCAGATTGCCCAGTAAGACAGTTAACCAGTTTATGCCACCACCAGTAAGCAGTTTGAACCTGTTTCCCTCATTCTCATCAGTGCCTAGTCTTATCAAACTTAATTTTTTTTTTTCTCAATGTAAAAGATGGAAAGTACCTTTTTAGTGTTTTGGTGTGCATTTATTTAGAATGATTAGAGGTGGTTTTTTTTTCCACATGTATTGGCCACTTGGGTTTCTTTTTCTTGCCATTTTCCCTGTTTATTCTTTCTCCATTTCAACTTAATGATCCTTTGATAGAACAAGTGGGCTCCCTTTGCTTATGGTGGAATTGGTATTATAATCTATACTTTGGCATTTGTAAGTTAGTAAAGCTAGAGAGCATTTGGTTTTCAACAGCCGAGAGTAAATATATTTTAAAGTATAAGTCAGCTTCCTCTGCTACATAACAAATTACCACAGATATAGCAACTTAAAACAACACCTATGTATTATCTTACGGTTCCTGTTGATCAAGTTCAGGCAGGCATGGCTTAGCTGGGTTCTCTGCTCAAGGTCTCCCAGGACTGCACTCTTGCATGTCAGCTGGGCTGTGTTCCTTACCGGAGCATGAGGTCCTCTTCCTTAGGCACACTTCAGTTTTCTTGTGACTATAGGACAGAGGTCTCCACCTTCTGGTTGCCTGCCAGCCAGGGACTGCTCTGAGCTCCTAGAGGCCCCTTACGTTCAAGTCATGAAACCGTTTTGTACAGCAGGTTGCATCTCAGAATAATCAGGAAACTCTCTGCTTTGGGTCTACTAAGCCTGAGTCTTAGAGGATAGAAGATAATCCTGGCAGTGACTGTACTGTCATTTTTGCTGTATTGTAATCTGCTCAAGGGAGGGGCTTATACAGGCATATACACCAGGGCCTGGGGTCCTGGGGACCCTTTTAGGTCCTGCCTGCCTCAGAGCTCTTCTGGGTTCTGTCATGCTCACATTGACCAAATGATCAACAGTTACTTGAATAGTAACATGTGCTAGACTTTTTCAGGAAATAAGTGTATAACATGTTTTCTGCTCCCAAAGAGCACTCAAAAGGAGGACATTCCAGTAAGAACTGGTAAAAGTTATACAGAATGTAACATACATAGGTTGGTTTCTTTTAATACATATGTATCTTTTTTAAAAGATTTAAAAAGTACTATTGATGATTGTGACTGTCTCTCAAGAGTTGAAGTGGGGAATGAAACTAGCACAGGTGGTAATCAAAGGAAATTTCCTTTATTTGTAAAGTTTAATTCTTTAAAAAAAAAAAAGAGGAGCGGGAGTGCTGAAAATGGGAGGATTGAAATTTAGATAATGAGATTAGACAGAAAATTAGAAGCTACATGGTTAGAGATAATAAGATATAAAATTGTGTAAGCAAACCAGAAATTGGTAAGGAGGACCTTAAGAGCTCGGCAGAGGGTTGTGTAATTTACCAAGAAACATGGAAGCTTTTTTTAGTAGGAGAATGACAAGATGAATCTTATAAATTAGATTCTATCCTGGACACCTTGCAAGTGAGGAATCTCCTCAGTGGTATTTTTGTTTTTGTTTTTGTTTTTTTCTCAGTGGTATTTTTGATAGGGCCTATCTACCTATTGGAGAAGGCAATGGCACCCCACTCCAGTACTCTTGCCTGGAAAATCCCATGGACAAAGGAGCCTGGTAGGCTGCAGTCCATGGGGTCGCTAAGAGTCGAGGACGACTGAGCGACTTCACTTTTCACTTTTCACTTTCATGCATTGGAGAAGGAAATGGCAACCCACTCCAGTGTTCTTGGCTGGAAAATCCCAGGGACAGGGAGCCTGATGGGCTGCCGTCTATGGGGTCGCACAGAGTCGGACACGACTGAAGTGACTTAGCAGCAGCAGCAGCAGCAATAACATCTACCTATGGTTAAATTATTTCAGTGACAGAGAACTTATCTCAAAATCCAGAGATGTCTGAAACTTCTTTAAATTATCATGTCTTCCTTGGAGAAGATCTCTATTCTGTCTCACTGAAAAATGGTTCATTCATTCACCAAGTGTTTATCAGCTACCATGTTCCAGACATCTTCTGTGTGCTGGGGCTAGAGCAATGACTGGAACAAGGGAGGTCCCTGCTTTCATAGACTACTTCTTCCAGCCCCTCCCTCCAAACTCCCAAGACTATCAGATAAGTGCCATGCAAATGGACAAAACAGGGTGATGTCATAGTGACTGGGTGACTGCTTTTTATCAGTAGGACTGAGAAACCTCTGATGAAGTGACATTTAAACCTGGATTTGAATGACACACCTGGATTCAGTATCACATATCAGAAGGAAGAATGTTCCAGACTAAAGAACAGCTAGTGCTAATGCCTTCAGACAGGTGTAAGCTTGGTATCTTTGGGAGACCAAGAAAGCCAGTTTCCAGGAGTGTAGTGTATGAGGAGGAGCCAGAAGGCTGGAGAAGCAAAGGGTGGATCAGGCAACACTCCGTAAGTCAGGGTAAGGAGTCTGATTTTTCAGTGCAGTGAGAATCAAAGCTCAGATTCGAGTCTCATTTTCAAATGATTACTCAGATTGCTGTGTGGGAAATGAATTCTAGTCAGGCAAGAGAAGAAACAGATCAGTTAGAAAGTTGTGATGGTTGAGAGATGACTTTGGTCAGACCAACAGGTGATGAAGAATAGGAGACTGTTGGTGTGTGTTTGGAAAGTGAGAGTGGATAGTCTGCTGTGGGAAGGGAGAGGGACTTCAGGCAGACTGCAGCTTATTTTAAAGTATATGAAAAAAAGAAAAAAAATTCATTAATGAAATTTGAATAAATTTTGGGCAAGTGTATAGGTCTTCATTGTTCAAGTTTAATTCCATAGTCATTAAATGAAGATTATATTATGGTTTGTTGAAAACCGTTGACAGTTTATTTGAAAGTGTGTCTTATTAAAAAAACTAAAAGCTAGGCTTTTCTTAAGACCTAAAACATGGAGGCTTAAAAAAAACAAAAACACCCTAAGGCTTCCATTCTCAGAGAAGATAGATTTACTTTCATGTCATAAAATCTTTTATTTTGAAGTTGTTTTTTACCTGGAACTGACTTAATGTTTGTTTCTTCCACTTAGCATGGAGGATGGAAAGGAAGATAGTAAAGTTATACCTACAGAATGTGCCATCAAGGTATTTAAAACAACCCTTAATGAGTTTAAGAATCGTGACAAATATATTAAAGATGATTTCAGGTTTAAAGATCGCTTCAGTAAACTAAATCCACGTAAGATCATCCGCATGTGGGCAGAAAAAGAAATGCACAATCTTACAAGGTAAAGAAAATCATTGTGCTGGAAGTCATCTTGGGTGATCACCTCTTTGTATTAAGTCTACCAGCCTGGCAAAAACACCCATGTTTTCTTTTAAATTCATTTGTAGAAAGCATGAAAGGCCTTGAAATTCTAGTATTTAAGGAGGGCTTCTATAAGAATGCATTTTCATGCATATAACCTAAATTCATACTCAGAGGGTGAAAAATCCATTTTGTTTTTTCTTTTCCTCAGTAAAGTTTAAGGGAAATTAAGTCATTTTCTATTAAAGATAGTTTGTCATATATCTAAATGCTATCTTTTCCAGCTTCCAGTTAGGCATATTATAAATAATAATTTCCTTTTTTGTTTTAAGGAAAGGTTTATCCCATCTACTATTTGTTAATTTGGTGAGGGCAGGGTTTTACCAGTCTGATTGCATTTGCTTTAATTCATTAGACTTGTTGCCCAATTCTCTAAGCAGAATTTATCAGGAAATTGTTTTGTCAACCAAGAAATTGACTAATAATCTTTCTTATTTACAAACCTTCCTATATTTGAACTATTAAAAGCTTTCAATTTTAGTTTGCTTTTCCTAAAGTTGTTTGTTTTCAAACATAATTATCCATATTTATTAGTTGCAAGTCTTGTATTTATTAGGAATTCTAATCAGTATAATTTCCCAATAGGCCTTTCTGCCCTATAGGCTCTTTTCTATATTACTAAGATCTCATCACTGCCTTTCTTAACATTTTCCCGTAGCTCCCATAGTCTTGAGTGTAAAGTTCAAAGCTGTTTTGTGACACGGAGCCAGCCAATCTCTGTGGGCTCAGCCCACTTGTCCTTGCTCCCACTCAAGATCCAACTGTGTCAATACACACACACACACACACACACACACACACACACACGCATACACGTGGACTGTGCACCCCGATGCCTCTGCATCTCACAGCAGCTTCCACACCACGCCTCCCCACAGTTTGAACCTGGCTGGTTCCTGTCTGCCTGCTTCTTCCTCGACGCTGCCCACCCACGCCTCTGCCAGTGCCCATACCACATTCTGCAGTCGTCATCTCCTCACTCAGCTATTTTTTCCACCAGGCCACAGGCTCTGAGGGCAGAGGCTGTGTCATCCTGCCCTTGCATTCCAGCATTCCCCAGAGTGGAACACAATGACAGCTTATCGCAGGACCTCGTTAGATATTTGTTGAATGAATGAAATATTCTCTCCTGCTGATCTTCACCTTCTTGATCCTTTCTTTCTGTATAGGATGCAGAGGGCTGGAATTCCTTGTCCAACAGTTGTACTGCTCAAGAAACACATTTTAGTTATGTCTTTTATTGGTCATGATCAAGTTCCAGCCCCTAAATTGAAAGAAGTGAAGCTCAGCAGTGAAGAAATGAAAGACGCCTACTATCAAACTCTTCATGTAAGTTGTGCTGTTCAGAGCATTCAGATACCAATCTTTAAAAATACTTCCTCTAAGAAAAAAATTCCTAACAGGATTATTTTAAGGCATTATAACAAGGACAAACTGAAGTTTGTGAGGAATGTTGATATTGAAGAGTGGTCTTTCTATCAATATGTGTGTCTTTTGAGTTGTTTTAGAAAAATCATGGACCAGTAGAGCAAGTGAAGGGTCAGTGTTAGTGACATGGAAGCCAGAAGCTATTCATAAAACTTGATTAAATAAAATTTGATGTTACTATATTTAGCAGATACAGTGCCTTGTTTGTTTGTATGCCTTCTTGAAACAGTGAAGGAAATACCATTAGTGTTGGGAAATTAGAAGGAAGCAGATTCACTCTCAGTATAAGGAAGTAATGACCAGAAGATGGTGAGGTGTGGTTTATCCGTCTGTGCAGGCATTAGAAGGCATATGTCAGGAGTCTTGAAGAAGCTATTTATGTTTTGGGACAGCAGCCAAATTCAGTCTGGGAGACTTCTATCTCAAGAAACTGCTCCTGATAATGTTGTGCCTCTGTTTTGTAAGTCTTCCCTGGTGGCTCAGATGGTAAAGTGTCTACCTGCATTAAGGGAGACTCAGGTTTGATCCCTGGGTGAGGAAGATCCTCTGGAGAATGAAATGGCAGCCCACTCCAGTACTCTTGCTTGGAAATCCCATGGAAAGAGGAGCCTGGTAGGCTACAGTCCATGGGGTCGCAAAGAGTTGGACACGACTGAGTGACTTGACTTCACTTTTTTTTTTTTTTTAATTGAATCGGAGAAACGTTTTTAGCAGTGTGTGTGCATGGAGCTCTCATGTCATGCAGCAGTTGATGTGAATATGAACATGTTATACAAATTAATTTTTTAAGATATGTCTAGAGTTAGTCCAGTTTTCTCTGCCTTTAGTAGGGAAACAGTCACTGAAAATCAAGCCTACCTTTCTGGTTTCTTTTGGCCATGGTGTGGCTGGGGAAGAGATGAAATAGTGATGAACTTCATATTTTATTCTGTTAAAGCTGGGAAATAAACATTAGTACTGACTTCTCTAAGGCTAGGGATCACCACCAGTCATATAGTATATATAATATTATATACTATATAATACCACTTAATTTAGAAGACTGTCTCTTTTTCACATGTCTGGCAGGAAGTGCTTTTTATCTTGGAGTTGTGTGCACCCTTGGAACTCTCAGTGAGATGTTTGCCCTTTTATGAAGGGTAAGCATAGGTCTCCTGGTTAAGTGACCACAGCTCTCTCACATGCGTGGGAATCCCAGTCTGCCCTTTGGCTTCCTGATCGCATTACCGTCACATGGGCGGGGAAGTAGAGTGTCACATCTCTTCCACTGTTTCATTGCTCTCCCATTGTTCCTTGAAGTTAAAGAAAAATGAGGCACAGCCTTGACTATAGCACAAAAAAGAACTTTACCCTGGTTTTGCTCTTTCTGGAAAATATTGGTTGATGTAGATGTTTTAGTTGTATGAGTAACTTAGAATGGTTCCTCATGTCCTAAATGTCTGTCCTTTCTCCTCACAGTTGATGCAGAGCTATATAACGAATGTACTCTTGTACATGCTGACCTCAGTGAGTACAACATGCTCTGGCATGCTGGGAAGGTGAGAAGCATTTTGTTCATGTTCAGACTAAGTGACTTGCTGTAAATGACTGACTGTAAAGAAATGACTGTGCTATGTATTTAAATAGGTCTGGTTGATCGATGTCAGTCAGTCTGTAGAACCAACCCACCCTCACGGCCTGGAGTTCTTGTTTCGTGACTGTAGGAATGTCTCACAGGTGGGAATGTAAATTGTCTTTCTTATGGGTGGGCTGTAATAGATTGAAATATTTTTCTGACTCCGAAGACCAATAAGAAGACACTGTTCTTAGAAGATAAAGGAAGGGTTTAGTTCCTCTTTGCTTTCATGATAAAGAGACAAAGATTGATTTGTCAGGTTTCATTTTTTGCAAGAATTTGATTGCATGCCTCACATTTGGGCCAATGAATTAAATTTCTGAGAGAGTAAGCTTTATTTGGGGTCTAAATATTTAAGCCATCAAGTAGCCGTGTAGTCCATGCACAGTGCTTTAAGGGAAGCTGAGCTAGAGCACCCTGCATGCTTCCCGCCACTGTTACTACACTAAGAAAAGAGTCTTCCTAGTGGTGTAGTCTGGACACTGTTTCTCTGAGGCAGAGTGAGTAGACGAGGGAAGGTAAAACTCAGTCATCACAGAGTTGAGACACATCTGTTTGCTCGTTTCTGAAGGAAATGAATTGTCAGCAACAGATTCAGATAGGAATGTTCTTTCTAAATATGATAGAACAACTTCATTTTGGAAATAATGTCTGAGTTTACTGGAAAATTGTAATTCATGAAATTTAGTGATTATTTTGTGTCTACTTAAAAGCAATGCCAAGCAATTTTATATATACCACTCATACTTACAGGTTTAGAAGGTGCAATATGACAAACTTATTACTAAATCCAAAAGACAGCCTGCCTGTGTGAGATGATAGTAAGCAAGTAGAACCTGAGCACAGTTTTATTTGAGTTGGAAACATCTGCAGCAAAAAATTATGGAAGGAATTCACCAGTGTCTTACAGTATGCTGTTTCCTGTTTCTGAGAGAACCTGGCTAATATCTCTGCTGACTTTCTCATGTTTCTTTACTAGTTTTTTCAGAAAGGAGGAGTAAAGGAAGCCCTTGGTGAACGAGAACTCTTCAATGCTGTTTCAGGCTTAAACATCTCAGCAGATAATGAAGCTGATTTCTTAGCTGAGGTAAGTGTTGTAAGGCTATTTTTCACCTCGCTGATAGTGGGGAGCTGGATGGGTAGATAATGAAACCCAGAGCTGAGTTTATCCTCTCATCCCCTCAGAAACAAAATTAATTAGAGATTTTTCTTTTCTTAAGATGTTTTTTATCCTTCCTTGGAAATACCCAGTCATTGCAGTGGATCTCAGTTCAGTTCAGTCCCTCAGTTGTGTCCAGCTCTTTGCGACCTCATGAATTACAGCACGCCAGGCCTCTCTATCCATCACCAACCCCCTGAGTTCACTCAGACTCATTGCCATTGAGTCGGTGATGCCATCCAGCCATCCCTTCCTCCAGGGAAGGTCTCTCAGAACTGAACAAAAACCGAAATGTGAAACAGCAACTAATTATTCCCAACAACCTACCAAAGCAGAGAATGATTGCAGAATCTGTTCCAGAAAGCCCCATTGTGATCTGAGTTTGGCCAAGCCATGCTGGAATCTAAGGCCAGAAGAGAAGTGACAGGAAGTTGGTACACCTAGCCTTTAGTTCAGGACAGTTATTTGATGCTGCTGCTGCTGAGTCAACTTTGGGACTTCCTTTTTCTTGTTCCCTGAAAGCTGTATAGATTATATTGTAAGACCTATCTGATGCCAGTGGCTAGCTTGATAAAGACACTAAGCATCAATCCTGATAACATAATCAAGTAAAAACATACACGTATGTATCACAGTGTTATCTGTGTCACACACGGTAATTCTGATTCAAGTCCAGTGTCATTAGGAATGTTTTAGGAGAGTAAAAATACCAGTTCAGTCGCAAGCATGACTTCTGTAAAGTAGCATTTTGACCAATGTATTCAATGTATGTATTTTACAGATAGAAGCTTTGGAGAAAATGAACGAAGATCATGTTCAGAAGAATGGAAGGAAAGCTGCTTCATTGTTGAAAGACGACGGAGGTCCACCAGTCTTATATGATGAATAGCACTAATGCCCACTGCTTTCAGTGTTGACACAGTGGTGATTGTCAGCTGCCAATGGCAAATGAAGTTATGGGTGACTTGAAAAATCAAAACATGAGGCGTGTACAATGGTGCTTCTGTGCTTTTTTTCCCTTGTAACCCATATACCAGATGCGTGGAATTTTTAGCTCAGCATTGAGAGAATAAAATGTCACTACCTCTCATGATATGAATAAGGTAATATAATTCTTAACAGCTACAGGTTATCTAGCCGAAATCAACCTGATTTTACAGGATTTGTGGCATAAAATGTTTTGATGAGAATTTTTAATATTTCCAAATATGGAAGGAAGGAACAGTTGTGTTTACAAAGGAGACATTTATCACAACACACTTGGCTTTTCTCACCTCCCTCTTTTGTGTTGCATCTTTCCTCAAATATTTTATTGGCCTAAAATTAGCCCTTCTTAATTCTTTTTCCATATTGTGACCATGATTCTAAAGGGAAATTTCTTCTCTTTAGTAGGTGACGTAAATGGAAATTTGGTTTCAGAATGGCTGACAGAAGTAAAGGGCTTTTTATTGGTATGTCATGAATTATTTTCCCACACTCATATGCAAGGAAAAGGCATCATCAGTTTCTGAAAGAGATAAATAAGTACTTCTTAACTATCCACAGTTTTTAAATTTAGCTTCCAGCTTTTCTACATTTAGGTGAAATGGTTAGGATGTAACTCATGGTGCAGCTGCTCTGCATTTATAATAAAAATGTACTTCTCTTTAGTAGGTGACGTAAATGGAAATTTGGTTTCAGAATGGCTGACAGAAGTAAAGGGCTTTTTATTGGTATGTCATGAATTATTTTCCCACACTCATATGCAAGGAAAAGGCATCATCAGTTTCTGAAAGAGATAAATAAGTACTTCTTAACTATCCACAGTTTTTAAATTTAGCTTCCAGCTTTTCTACATTTAGGTGAAATGGTTAGGATGTAACTCATGGTGCAGCTGCTCTGCATTTATAATAAAAATGTAAATTATTGGGAAGGACAGAATAAAATCTTCAACTGTGTTTAACATTTTTAAGGAAGTCATTGAAACAGACTTCAGTTTACACATCACTCAAGCTGTATACTTAACTGATTTTGAAAGAAATATAGCAGGCTACCTAGAAAGATTATATAATCAAAGGATGAAAAGTACATACAGAACAAGTTGGGTACCAAATCACCAACTAATTTAAACTGCCCGATCTCGCTTTTAATAATTTTTAGTACTGTTGGGGCGCCGCTTCTTAATGCAGACGAAATACACTGACTCTATTAAAGACTGAAGCTCATTCAGAACAACACAATTGTTCATAGAAGGTAAAATCTGAACATTAGTTACACAACATTATTTTAAAATGCCAAATACGTTCTCTCTAGAAAAATACTCATTCTGTTTCTGTTCTATAACTTTTAATTGTGTTTCAGAGAAGTGTGATTTGGGGCTACTCATTGCATTTCATGAAATGTTTACCACTATGAAAGAAATATTTAAATGACTGGGAATTATTGACTTTACAGAAATTTTAAAGAACTAATTTTAAAAACCATTAACCATTAAATTTTGTTTTGTTTTGTTTTCTGACATACTCTGTTTGACAGTAGCAGCAAACAACTGCTGTGTGGCATTCTTGGAGTGTGCTGTGAACATGCTTTTTAAGAAATTAAAAATGAAGAGATCATTTTAGAATGGTTCTTTGTGTGTATTCTTCCTGTTCCTTATATTAACATAGGTCGTGGCATTGAGTTACATTAACCCTCCTGTTTAAATTCAGCAGTGCTGTTTTAAGCAGTGCCCCCCCCCAACTTCCCATCTTTAGATTTCACTTTTAAATGACCTATTATTTCACATTACAGATAGGTTTTTCCCCTCATGCAGAGCTAAGAGTAAATTTTTCACACCATGGAAAAATGTTGATTTGCTAAATAGTCAAATACAAATGAGAAATAACAAAATCTGGAAATAAAGTGAATATATGAATATGAGATAAATTATCAAAATAAGATTACATGTAGAGAATTTTTATTTCAACAAGATAATTTTTTCTCAGTTTCCTTTTATTAAAAAAAAAAAAAGAATCAGGGACTTCCCTGACAATCTAATCCACTTCCCTGCCAGTGGTTAGGTCCTTGCTTTCACTGCCTGGGTTGAATTCCTGGTCAGAAGTTACGGAGCAGCAAAAAAAAAAAAAAAAATCCATTTTTCTGCTTACAAAACTAAGACAGGCATGCTTATTTAAATTTAAATATTACAGAAATCCAGAAGTGCTGAAGTAAATGCCCCCTTGAATTCCAAAAATCACTGCATACAGTGGGGCATACATCTATGCCATATTGTTTCCTCTCAGCAAATGTATTCCCTTTTTTAAAAAAATCTTTGGACAGAAAGTGAGATGAAGCTAGGCAGTGGATGGTGAAGTGTTGATCATGGTAAAGCCCTAAGGAAGATGAAGGAGACAAAGGCCCTAAGATACAGCAGAGACTGTACAGTGTTGCTCGTTTTAGGCGCTGGGCATCAGAAGAGATTGTTGTCTGCACCTTTTGAAAACTTCTGATCAGTTTCCAACACTTTAGAAATTGCTAGGGAAAAGCTCATCTGATTGTATATTCAAACCTCAATCTTTCTGTTTTTGAAGACATTTTATGAATGATTTCTCAAAGTTTATAGTTGGAGATACCAATTTATTCCTGTCAAAGCCTCTTGTTTTTATTCTTTGATTTCATATTTATTTCCCAATTCATAAATAAAGGTTACATGTGGAAATAGCATGACTTTTGGCTTTCCAACTTTCTCCCAAACATAGCTAGCTCTTCGAGGAGTCAAGACCAAGTGTAGTGGAAAGATAAAAACAGCAGATGGAGGAGGAAGTAGGGTATTCATTGCAGAGTAAATGAGTGAGCTACTACTTATAGCTCTAAATTCTTTTTTTTTCTCTCTACTGACTTCTGGGAGGGAAAGAACATGTAATTAGAACGTTAGATGCAAAACCATAAAAACAGTGTCTGGGTAAAGTGCTAGATGATGAGCCAAAGTTTATGAAGAATGGGAAACATCAAAAAGGGTTTGGGAAGTTTATTAGGAAGAAACAGATGAGTCCATTGCTTAAAGTGTTAATATATTAAGTACAAAAACAACTAATTTCCTATTTCATCTTCAGGTTGTATTAAATTTGGAAAAGGATAAAATACATATTGGACAGACAGTTGAAGTCTGTTCCACTAAATGTTTTCTCCCCTAAATCCATATGAAGCCTTAACCCCGATTATGACAACTGTATTTAGAAATGGAGCCTTTAAGAAGGTGTAAATGTTAAGTGAAGTCATAGAAGCCCTAATCCAACAGGACTGGTGTCCTTGTAAGAAGAGGAAACTACACCAGAAATCTCTTTTCACGCAAGCACAGAGGAAAGGCCACGTGAGGACCAGGGAGAAGGTGGCTGTCCGTATCCCAAGGACAGGGGCCTCAGCAGATGTCAACCCTGCACTTTGATCTTGGATGACTATCCTCCAGAACTGTGAGAAAATGAATTTCTGTTTCCTAAGCATGCAGTCTGTGGTACTTTACTGTGGTAGCCCAAGCAGACTAATGCATGACCCCAGGTAGATAAATGTAAAATGTATTTGGCGGGTGGGGGTTGGAAGGGTATCCTACTCCAGCCAAGTTAAGAATTTTGCTAAGGTAAAAAATAGCCAAGATATTTGGGAAATTATTTTAAAGAGGGAAGGAGATATATGATAGTATATTGCACATACAGAATTATTAAAAGTATGTTATTGCAACTTGAGTTTGCATGAATTTCTAAAAACCGACCAAAACTGTTAAGCAGGGCTATTAAAATAGGGAAATTCAACAATAGGATTTTGGACGTTAGCTCTCTCTGCCACCCCTGCTCCCCCACCCCATAAACTGGAAGAGTATAGACAACCTGGTGTTAGCTTTAGATTAGCTTCAGAGTAAATCTGGCGAATCACTTATCAAATTTGATTCAGGAGACTCAGGACTTTCCTATCAAACATAGTTTATTCACTGTTTTTAGCAAAGACTTGATGATATAACAGATCCAGTTGTCAGATTCGTGAAATGACAGGAATCTGGGAGTGAAATATGCCAAGACTTTGGACTGTTCACCTGTTGAAGGACATTTGGACGATTGTCTCTGGTTTGGGCTGTTATGAATAAGGCTGCTATGAACATTTATATACAGGTTTTTGCACAGAGTACATTGCTGACTGACAGATGCATGTTTTGCTTTGTTAGAAACTCAAACTTAACCATGTTACACTCCCACCTGCAGTGTTTATCTGCATCATCACCACTGTTTTGTATAATCAGTGTTTTTTTATTTTAGCCATTCTAATAAGTGTGCAGTGATATCTAGTGATATTAGTAGTAATACTGATGTGATCTTTTTAAAAACATAATGGGATTATCAACATTGAATATATCCATGTCAGTCCTTGGTAAGGGAACTAAAATCCCACAAACCAAGAGACACAGAAACAATAAAAAGATCTATATAACTCAGTAAACAACTGATGCATGATGTTACAAAATCCATTTATGAGTGTTCTGCTTTTAACATATGTCCACAAATTCTTTAACACCCCTCCTTTCAAAAGGTATAAGCAAATTCTGTTCTTGAACGTGGATTGTATTCAGTGAATCTAACCAACAGAATGTGGCAGAAGGGACGGTGTGTAACTTCTGAGGTTCATTCATAAAAAGATATGGTCCTGCTTTGCTCTCTCTTGGACCCTGTTGCCCTGGGGGAAGCCAGCTCTTGAGGACACCTCCAGAAGCCTATGGAGAGACTCAAGTGGGGAACTGAAGCCGTTGGCAAACACCCACACGAATGAGGTTAGAAGCAGACCCTCTCTCTGTGTCTTCAGTCAGTCCTTCAGGTGACAGCGGCCCGGACCAATTTTGTAAACGCAACTCAGCGGGTCCCCTGAGTCAGAACTACCCAGGGAAGCATACCCAAACTCTCATGCATGGAAACTGCTAAATCATAAATGTGTGTGGTCTTAAGCCATCTAGTGCTGTGAGTCATTTGTATTGGAGGGATAGATAACGAATACAATGTATAAGCCATTCAAAGTTCAAGAAAGGGACTTCTCTGGTGGTCCAGTGGCTGAGACTCTGCCCCTAATGCAGGGAGCCCAGGTTTGATCCCTGGTCAGGGAACTAGATCCCACGTGCTATAACTAAGAGTTCCCTTGCTGCAACTAAAGATCCTGACTGCCAAACTAGACCAGCATGACCAAGGAAGCTGAAAGATCCTGTTTGCTCAAACTAACACCTGGTACAGCCAAATAAATATAAGTAAATACTTTATTTAAAAAGTTCAAGGAAGACTTAAGAATTTTAACGTAACAGTGCAAAACATTCACTGATGCAGTTTCAGATTCCGTGTTGCAACTACCATTTAAGAAATTGATTTATTGGATATTGGTGTAACATTTTTTAAATCTCTTTATTCATTTTTTAGCATTTTATTTTATATTGGAGTATAACAGATTTACAATATTGTGATAGTTTCAGGAAAGACTCAGCCATACATAAAGAATATCTACAATAATCTGAAAAGATCACTAAATTACCCCTCCTTTTTTCAACTACTTAACTGCAGGAGGCCAGATTATCCTCATATACTTCAACTAAAACAAAGTATTTCAACAGATTGAATATAGAAGTAGATACGAGAATTCACCATTGTGAGTTGTCAAACATTAAAGAGATTTGCAAAAAACATAAAAATGCCATTTTTATTACTGAAGTTTTGGAAAATAGTTATTTTTAACTTGCAAATATTTGTATTAACATGTTTTGTTATTTTTTAAGTGTTTTAATTTCACAGTTTTCATTTTTAATAGCAATAGATGTAACTCAATCAAAAGCTCACTGAGGTATTCAATAATTTTTGAGTGTAAAAAGATGTCCTGAGGCCAAAAAGTTTAAGAAAGATCTTTGTCAAAGATCCAAGCATGAGAATGTGTACTAAGGAAAGCAACTAGAATCGGTCTGGAAATCTTGTATGTAGATTAGCCAAAGAATTTGAAGGTGATTGCAGCCATGAAATTAGATGCGTACTCCTTGGAAGGAAAGTTATGACCAACCTAGATAGCATATTCAAAAGCAGAGACATTACGTTGCCGACTAAGGTCCATCTAGTCAAGGCTATGATTTTTCCAGTAGTCATGTATGGATGTGAGAGCTGGACTGTGAAGAAGGCTGAGCACCGAAGAATGATGCTTTTCAACTGTGGTGTTGGAGAAGACTCTTGAGAGTCCCTTGGATTGCAAGGAGATCCAACCAGGCCATTCTGAAGGAGATCAGCCCTGAGATTTCTTTGGAAGGAATGATGCTAAAGCTGAAACTCCAGTACTTTGGCCACCTCATGTGAAGAGTTGACTCATTGGAAAAGACTCTGATGCTGGGAGGGATCAGGGGCAGGAGGAGAAGGGGACGACAGAGGATGAGATGGCTGGATGGCATCACAGTCGATGGATGTGAGTCTGAGTGAACTCCGGGAGTTGGTGATGGACAGGGAGGCCTGGCGTGCTCAAGGAGTCGAACACGACTGAGCGACTGAACTGAACTGAACTAGCCTGGAAAATATTTAGGACCTAACAGCTAGCTTCTGAAATGAGAATGTATTGGTTTGTTATGAAGGCAGTGTAGAAAGGGAGTTAACAGCAGGAATAATCAAATAGACCTGTATTCGAGACCACTAATGGTTAATAGCTCTCTGGTTTGAACAGTTAAATAGGATGTGAGTCTGAGTGAACTCCGGGAGTTGGTGATGGACAGGGAGGCCTGGCGTGCTCAAGGAGTCGAACACGACTGAGCGACTGAACTGAACTGAACTAGCCTGGAAAATATTTAGGACCTAACAGCTAGCTTCTGAAATGAGAATGTATTGGTTTGTTATGAAGGCAGTGTAGAAAGGGAGTTAACAGCAGGAATAATCAAATAGACCTGTATTCGAGACCACTAATGGTTAATAGCTCTCTGGTTTGAACAGTTAAATCATTTTTTTCTCTCTTTCTCTTTTTTCTGAATTTTATTTTATAAACTGTGATTAAATATACGTATAATAAAATTTACCATTTTAACCATTCTTTAAATGCAGTTCAATGAGATTAAGAGTATTTACATTTTTTATCCAACCATAATCACCATCCATCTCTAAAATTTTTTTATCTTCCCGGGCTGAAACTTCACATCCATCTAAGAATACATTCCCCATTCTCCCGATCTCTGACAACCACTATTTTACTATTTCTCTGATTTCAGGTACTCTAGGCACTCCATGGGGCTTCCCCAGTGGCTCGGATGGTAAAGAATCTGCCTACAGTGTGGAAGACCCAGGTCCGATCCCTGGGTTGGGAAGATCCCCCGGAAGAGGGAAAGGCTACCCACCCCAGGCAACTCATATGCTGCTGCTGCTCCTGAGTCGCTTCAGTCGTGTCCAACTCTGTGCGACCTCAGAGACGGCAGCCCACCAGGCTCCCTCGTCCCTGGGACTCTCCAGGCAAGAACATTGGAGTGGGTTGCCATTTCCTTCTGCAATGCATGAAAGTGAAAAGTGAAAGTCGCTCAGTCATGTCCGACTCTTCGCAACCCCATGGACTGCAGCCTACCAGGCTCCTCCACCCATGGGATTTTCCAGGCAAGAGTACTGGACTGGGGTGCCATCACCTCATATAAATATTAGCTTATGCCTGGCTTATTTCACTCACATAGTGTCTTCAGTTTCATCAGGTTGTTCCAGGTGTAACAATTTCGAGGTTTAAAGGCCAAATAACAGTCCACTGTATGCACATGCCACATGTGTTTTAGCTGTTCATCTGTCAGTGGACACTTGGGTTGTATCCACCTCTTGGCTGTCCTGAATAATGTTGCTGTGAACATGGGGGCCTTTTTTTGTACTGTTCATGGGGTTCTCGAGGCAAGAATACTGAAGTGGTTTGCCATTCCCTTCTCCAGAGAACCACATTTTGTCAGAACTCTCCACCATGACCCATCCATCTTAGGTGGCCCTACACGGCATGACTCATAGTTTCATTGAGTTAGATAAGGCCGTGGTCCAAATGATTAGATTGGCTAGTTTTCTGTGACTGTGGTTTTCAGTCTGTGTGCCCTCTGATGGAGAAGGATAAGAAGCTTATGAAAGCTTCCTGATGGGAGAGACTGACTGTGAGGCATGACTCATAGTTTCATTGAGTTAGATAAGGCCGTGGTCCAAGTGATTAGATTGGCTAGTTTTCTGTGACTGTGGTTTTCAGTCTGTGTGCCCTCTGATGGAGAAGGATAAGAAGCTTATGAAAGCTTCCTGATGGGAGAGACTGACTGTGGGGGAAACTGGGTCTTGTTTGATGGGCGGGGCCATGCTCAGTAAATCTTTAATCCAATTTTCTGTTGATGATTGGAGCTGTATTCTCTCCCTGCTATTTCAGTTCAGTTCAGTCGCTCAGTTGTGTCTGACTCTTTGCGACCCCATAGACCACAGCAAGCCAGGCCTCCCTGTCCATCATCAACTCCCAGAGTTTGCTCAAACTCATGCCCATTGAGTCAGTGATGCCATCCAGCCATCTCATCCTCTATCATCCCCTTCTCCTGCCT
>SJYC01083806.1:0-21588 GCA_006408675.1 Madoqua kirkii | reverse complement strand
TTCAGAACTTCCTTTTCTAGACCTTCTCATTCCACCCAGTCAGAAGACAAACCACATTAGTACTTAATGGGAAAGGCTTCCTTATATAAGGTGGTCCTGCAATACTGAAAATGAACAGCTAACAAATATCCATTGTATGGTGCACGGAACCCTGCTCAATGTTATGCGGCAGCCTGGATAGGAGGGGGTTTTGGGGGAGAATGGATACATGTACATGTATGGCTGAGACCCTTCACTGTTCTCCTGAAACCATCACAACATTGTTAACTGAATATCTCCCAATACAAAATATTTTTGGTGTAAAAACATTAAAAACTGAATTAAAAAATTAATAAAATGGTTGTTGCTTAAACCAAAAAAAAAAAAAAAAAAAAGAAGACAAACCACATTAGTACTTAATGGGAAAGGCTTCCTTATATAAGGTGGTCCTGCTATACTGAAAATGAACAGCTAACAAAGATCCACTGTATGGCGCACGGAACCCTGCTCAATGTTATGCGGCAGCCTGGATGGGAGGGGGTTTTGGGGGAGAATGGATACATGTACATGTATGGCTGAGTCCCTTCACTGTTCTCCTGAAACCATCACAACACTGTTAACTGAATATCTCCCAATACAAAATGTTTTTGGTGTAAAAACATTAAAAACTGAATTAAAAAATAAATAAAATGGTTGTTGCTTAAACCGAAAAAAGAAAAAGAAAAAAAAAAGAATATGAGGCAGTCTAATTAGCCCTTTCAGAGGTTTTGCTCATGTCAAGCTAGATTCAGCCTGCATTCTGCAAGACAGATTTTCCAGAAAAGCCATTTTTAGAGAGAGGCTCAAGGCCCAGGTGCCAGGCCAGGTGCCTGTCCGCAGCTCGGGTACTCACTAGCTGTCCAGCTGGGCAGCCGTGAAGACCTGCTGCACCAGCGAGTCGTTGTTGCAGCCGAGGCCCCCACACACCATGTTCTGACCCTTCGTGGACGTGTAGTCGTGGCCCTCCTCCAGCACGAAGTACACAGGTGGGCCTGCGTGCAGGTACTGATTCAGGGACTGGAAGTAATCCGTCACATAGGAGTCCTGAGAGAGAGAGCGAGCGGACGATGGGAGACGGCGTGAACGTCCCGCAAGCCGAGACGCCTCCAGCCCAGGTTCCTGAGTGCCCCCACAGCCAGCACCCCTCCCCACCCTGGGCCCAGGGGCTTCTCCGGTCGGTCCCACCCTCAGAAGGGCACCTCATGAGGTCAAGACCAGCTGCTCACATTCTGTAGCGGCGCCCAAGGCCTGAGCACTCAGAAGGCCCGGGTTAGTGGGCAGAGACCCGGGGCAGTCCCTGGGACGTGGGAGAGCCTGCCAGCACCTGTGTTCAGAAGCCGGCAGAGGCTGAAACGACCGTGTGTGTTTGGGAAAATGTATTCACCGTGGGCCAAACAAGTTAGAATAGAAGAGAAAGCATCTTACATCCGGCATCGAAAGAGACTGGTCCAATCCGATCTCCACTTTGTTCAGGACTGCGATGCTGAACGACAGCACTCCCACAAACACTGCTACCTGGGATGAGAAGCGAGTTACACGGCAGAGCTTCGTGAGCTGAACTACCTAAACCAGCGACTTCTCTGGTGGCGCAGTGGTCAAGAATCTGCCTGCCAATGCAGGGGACCTGGGTTCATCCCTGCCCCGGGAAGACCCCACAGGCAGAGCAGCTAAGCCCGTGTGCTACAACTACTGAGCCCGCATTCTGCAGTAAGAGAAGCCCCTGCAATGAGAAGCCCATGCCCCACACTAGGCAGCAGCCCCCTGCCCACCACAAGCATGGAGAGCCCTCGAACAGAAATAAAGGCCCAGCGCAGCCAAAAATAAATCTAAGGAGAAAGAACATACACCAGATCTTTAACACACAAAACAGGACTTTCCTAAACTGAAAAGCAAGTTTAAATGACATACTAAGAAAACAAGGAGTCCGGGGCAGTGGCTGAAGTCACGGTCTCTAGAGCCAAACCACCCGATTCAAATCCCGGTTCTGCCTCTGACAAGCTGAGTGACCCTGGGGCAGTCATTTAACCTCTCTGAGCTTCTATTTCCTTCTCAATAAAACAGGAAAAATAGACTTGTAGCAACAGATAGTTTTGTGGATTACATGAGAAAACTCTAAGAACAATCAATCCAGAATTTAGTGTAGCAGCCTGTACTGACCACGGTACCAGATACTAAGTATTCAATAAGCATTAAACATTACTATTACTGGAATGAACTTATGCTTTTAGCAGAGACGTGATACACTATCGCTACTGGGTATATCCAGAATGTAAACTATGAAATGCTCCTACAGGCTGCTGGGGACAGGGACAGTACAGGGAGGGAGGGGGCGGTGTGTGTGTGTCAGGGTGTCTGTGTGTGTCAGGGTGTGTGTGTGTGTGTGGCAGGGTATGTGTGTGTGGCAAGGTGTGTGTGTGTGTGATTGACTATCTTGGCAGCCGTGGTGCTTACACAAATCTGCAGTAGGTGAGAAACTGATAGAGTTAGACACACACACTGTGCGAATGTCAAACTCTCGGTTTAGATAATGAAGTGCAACTAGCTAAGGCCATGGGAGGAAGCTGAGCCAAGGGCAGCAGGCTCCTCTCTGAGCTACTTTGTCACTTCCTATGAATCGGTAATTATTTAAAAGAAAAAACCCAAAGCTCCCAAAAACTCCTGTTTATAGTGACTGCTAAAAATATGCTATATATTTGTACGTACCTGCTATGGCTTTTTGGGGGGGAGCACAGCACACAGCATGAGGGATTTCAGTTCCCCAACCAGGGACTGAGCCCACGGCCCCTGCAGTGGAAGCAGAGCCCTAACCACCGGACCGCCAGCGAAGGCCCACGCATTCTCGTATGTATACTTAACAGCTGCCGGCACCCTTCCCAAGGCGACTTCTCAGGAGGCAGGTGACGAGGCTGTTTGGGGACACCACGACAGACAGGCTCGTACCACAAGGGGCCGCATCCAGTCCTTGAGAAGAAGTGGGGCGTAGGAGATTCTGAAGAAGCGGAACAAGCAGCTCTCGGAGGCCTGGACGCCTGTGTCGTCTGCCGGCCCGCCGACACAGCAGAGAACGTCCAGCTGGTTCTTCTGAGGGCACCAAGGGAGATAGAGGTCACCCTCTGGCTGCCTCACCCAGACTCCAGACTCAAAGGAGACGGGCTGCCATCCTGATGACCACTTACTTCTTGCCGCTTAATGTCCAAGCCCAGGAGGCTCACGAAGCAGGTGATCTGCAGGAGGAAGTCGATGAGGACCGCCATGCCCGCGAAGAGAGAGAATGTGTGCACGGCCGGCATCACGGACAGGCCTCCTGCCGGTAGAGGACAGAAGTCACGTCCTCCCTGGCGAGGGCACGCGGCCTCACGTGCATGTGCACAGATGAACACGAGGCCCCAGAGCAGCCGAGCCCCACCTCCCCTCCCAAAGGCACTTTGTCCTCTGGTGTCACACCAGAACCACCCTGGGAGTTAAAAACATAGATTCCGGGGACCTGATCCATCCCACTTTACTCAAATAATGGAAATTCAAGCCTAATTCTACTGTTCAGAATTCTAGGACCCCATCTCTGTAATTTAACACACTCTCCGAGCAAACACACGCACATCAGCATCTGAGAACCATTGCTTATGGGATCTGTTGTGAGTCAATCCACAGGAGGGATGGTATTTCAGTCTCTAGGTTTAGTTACAATCAGATGAGGGCGCTGCCTGTACGCATCCTCTAGGCTACTAACACTCAGAAACTGAACACTGGCCGCACATGGGCCACACGTGTATCAACCCATTTTGTGTGTATGCTGTGTGTACTCGCAGCTGCTCAGTCGTGTCCAGCTCTTGGTAACCTCATGGACTGCAGCCCGCCAGGATCCTCTGTCCATGGGATTCTCCAGGTAAGAATACCGGAGTGGGCTGCTGTTTCCGATTCCAATGTCAGAATTTTCAAACATTAAAAAAAACATAAGGAGCCAATATTTCCCACTCAAGTCACAGTGTCATTTGACTGGGAAAAAACAAAACAAAACTCTAGATTCACAATGTTGCTTGAGAAGAAAGCTGAATGTGCGTCTTATAAATGGGAGCCACGGGGTCCCCCGCAACCCCAATCCCTCCTGTTCTCACAAAGTCACTCCAACCTTAAAGCCCAGGGTCAGCTGCTGTCACCAATGCACTTGGCTCAACAGAGCAGCTAAGCCCGTGTGCTACAACTACTGAGCCCGCATTCTGCAGTAAGAGAAGCCCCTGCAATGAGAAGCCCATGCCCCACACTAGGCAGCAGCCCCCTGCCCACCACAAGCATGGAGAGCCCTCGAACAGAAATAAAGGCCCAGCGCAGCCAAAAATAAATCTAAGGAGAAAGAACATACACCAGATCTTTAACACACAAAACAGGACTTTCCTAAACTGAAAAGCAAGTTTAAATGACATACTAAGAAAACAAGGAGTCCGGGGCAGTGGCTGAAGTCACGGTCTCTAGAGCCAAACCACCCGATTCAAATCCCGGTTCTGCCTCTGACAAGCTGAGTGACCCTGGGGCAGTCATTTAACCTCTCTGAGCTTCTATTTCCTTCTCAATAAAACAGGAAAAATAGACTTGTAGCAACAGATAGTTTTGTGGATTACATGAGAAAACTCTAAGAACAATCAATCCAGAATTTAGTGTAGCAGCCTGTACTGACCACGGTACCAGATACTAAGTATTCAATAAGCATTAAACATTAGTATTACTGGAATGAACTTATGCTTTTAGCAGAGACGTGATACACTATCGCTACTGGGTATATCCAGAATGTAAACTATGAAATGCTCCTACAGGCTGCTGGGGACAGGGACAGTACAGGGAGGGAGGGGGCGGTGTGTGTGTGTCAGGGTGTCTGTGTGTGTCAGGGTGTGTGTGTGTGTGTGGCAGGGTATGTGTGTGTGGCAGGGTGTGTGTGTGTGTGATTGACTATCTTGGCAGCCGTGGTGCTTACACAAATCTGCAGTAGGTGAGAAACTGATAGAGACTGGTACCTGGTCAGATGCTGGGAGGCTCTGAGACGTACCTGGTAGGTCTGGACCAGGATGAAGATGTTGTCCACCCCCACAGCCAGATGTGTATAAGAGACAGGTGGCAGGGTGTGTGTATGGCAGGGTGTGTGTGTGTGGCAGGGTGCATGTGTGTGTGTGCAAGGGTGTGTGTGTGGCAGGGTGTCTGTGTGTGGCAGGGTGTGTGTCTGTGTGTGGCAGGGTGTGTGTGTGTGTGTGTCTGTATATGTGTGTGTGAGTGACACTGAAGCTCAGGACAAGAGTGATGAGACAGATTTATTATGTTGGTGGCTGTGGTGCTTACACAAATCTGCAGTAGGTGAGAAATTGATAGATACACACACTGTGCGAATGTCAAACTCTCGGTTTCGATAATGAAGTGCAACTAGCTAAGGCCATGGGAGGAAGCTGAGCCAAGGGCAGCAGGCTCCTCTTGTGCTACTCTGTCACTTCCTATGAATTGGTAATTATTTAAAAAAAAAAATCCCAAATCCCCAAAACTCCTGTTTATATTGACAGCTAAAAATATACTATATATTTGTATGTACCTGCTATGGCTTTTTTGGGGGGGAGCACAGCACACAGCATGAGGGATTTCAGTCCCCAACCAGGGACTGAGCCCACGGCCCCTGCAGTGGAAGCAGAGCCCTAACCACCGGACCACCAGCGAAGGCCCACGCATTCTCGTATGTATACTTAACAGCTGCCGGCACCCTTCCCAAGGCGACTTCTCAGGAGGCAGGTGACGAGGCTGTTTGGGGACACCACGACAGACAGGCTCGTACCACGAGGGGCCGCATCCAGTCCTTGAGCAGAAGCGGGGCGTAGGAGTTTCTGAAGAAGCGGAACAAGCAGCTCTCGGAGGCCTGGACGCCTGTGTCGTCTGCCGGCCTCCGGACACAGCAGAGAACGTCCAGCTGGTTCTTCTGAGGGGACCAAGGGAGACAGAGGTCACCCTGCGGCTGCCTCACCCAGACTCCAGACTCAAAGGAGATGGGCTGCCATCCTGAAGACCACTTACCTCTTGCCGCTTAATGTCCAAGCCCAGGAGGCTCACGAAGCAGGTGATCTGCAGGAGGAAGTCGATGAGGACCGCCATGCCCGCGAAGAGAGAGAATGTGTGCACGGCCGGCATCACGGACAGGCCTCCTGCGGGTAGAGGACAGAAGTCACGTCCTCCCTGGCGAGGGCACGCGGCCTCACGTGCATGTGCACAGATGAACACGAGGCCCCAGAGCAGCCGAGCCCCACCTCCCCTCCCAAAGGCACTTTGTCCTCTGGTGTCACACCAGAACCACCCTGGGAGTTAAAAACATAGATTCCGGGGACCTGATCCATCCCACTTTACCCAAATAATGGGAACTCAACCCTAATTCTACTGTTCAGAATTCTAGGGCCCCATCTCTGTAATTTAACACACTCTCCGAGCAAACACACGCACATCAGCGTCTGAGAACCATTGCTTATGGGATCTGTTGTGAGTCAATCCACAGGAGGGACGGTATTTCAGTCTCTAGGTTTAGTTACAATCAGATGAGGGCGCTGCCTGTACGCACCCTCTAGGCTACTAAGACTCACAAACTGAACACTGGCCGCACATGGGCCACACGTGTATCAACCCATTTTGTGTGTATGCTGTGTGTACGCTCAGCTGCTCAGTCGTGTCCAGCTCTTGGCAATCTCATGGACTGCAGCCCGCCAGGCTCCTCTGTCCATGGGATTCTCCAGGTAAGAATACCAGAGTGGGCTGCCATTTCCAATTCCAATATCAGAATTTTAAAACATTTGAAAAACATAAGCAGTCAATATTTAACAACGAGAGTCACAGGGTCACTTGAGTGGGAAAACAAAACAAAACAAAACTCTAGATTCACAATGTTGCTTGAGAAGAAAGCTGAACCTGCCTCTTATAAGCGGGAGCCATTGGGTCCCCCACACCCCCAACCCCTCCTGTTCTCACAAAGTCACTCCAACCTTAAAGCTCAGGGTCAGCTGCTGTCACCAACACACTTGGCTGGTTTTCTTATCATAGAAAGAAAGGAAGTAACTTTTTGGCACCCGTATCTATCAGAAGGAGCCACGGGGCCACGGGCCCCACATGTGCTGCTTCATGCAAGTGGAGGAGGACGTGCGCTAATGGCGCAGGAGTCTGAAGACCACGTGCGTGCTGTCCCTCGCGGCCCCTTGTAAGGCATCCTGCGGCCCCTGGAGACTTTTCCACTTGTGACCACAGACCGTGTGTCTTTTCCTGGACTTACAGGGCAATCCTAGCCGGCCTCCTGTGCAGAGGATGCAGCCAGTGTTCTCTTACTACACACCAGACATGGGGCAGGGAGGGGCCCACTGGATTTCTCCACGTGAAAGAAGACAGGAATGCTGGGTACTGTTCCAGCTCATGGCTCCTTGTACAGAAGGAAGATTCGAGACCCTCTGCTCAGTCACAAGGGTGCTTCCCCATGAACTGAGTGTGCTGAGGAGGAAGACCGCCCTCAGGAACAGGGGTACACACCTTGAGGGCTAATGCCTGTGACTGTGGAGTTGCGGCTGGGGGCACTGTGCTGGGAGGACGCGTGGCTGTGCAAGGCTGCTACTTTCAAATCCCAGCACTCGCCAGCGCTGCTCTAAAGGGGAAGGGGCAGGAGCTCTAGGTATCTCAACCAACCACATCACCACCATCCCAAAACAATGCGAAAGAAGACGCTTGCTAATGGTGCCCAAGTTACAGCCACCAATCCTCCTCGTGGTCCACTCTGATACTTTATAAATACAGAATACAGCTTAACAAGGGAAGAACACAGAGGGGTATTTTGATACACCCAGGCTCAGCACACTGCAGAGCTGGCCGAATTCCAAGAGCAATTACCTAAGAAAAACGCTACCGTCTCTGCGAAGGATGAGAGGAACATGCTGGGAGCCACTTCTCCCAGGACCCGGCCCACCTGTTGGTCCAGGGTTTCCCCTTGAAGACGTTCATCTCTCTTAAAAAAAAGTGAAACATGCAACATTCACATTTCTCAATGACAATGCCACCTCTTTGCTTCTTGGCTGCCTTGTGTTAGCTTGATGGTAAAGAACAATGACTAGCAGCATCTACTTGTTTATAAACCTTATACAATAAAGAGGTGCAGACCCCAGACTTTTCATGTTGATTCATTCAGGGTACTTCTGAAGCCCGGAGCCAAGGGAACAGGTGAGAGGCTAAAGGAAGGATTGAATCAGGTTTTCAGGAAAATACATGCAACATAGGCTGCAAGTGGCTGAACCTTTAAATGACATTCCTAGGTGCCTCTGGGCCTCTGCCCAGGTAAGGCCTGCAGGACAAGGCACCATGGGAGAACCAACAGACTGGCAGCATCTTCTACATCAGGGTCCTAAGTTGACCTTCTGCCTTTTAATAGCACTTTTTCAAGTCCTTCCTTCTTCTGCACTATGTGGAATCATTTTAATAGCTGCTGTGCCCAAAATATTTTCCACAGGTGTATTAGCACTTTTTGCATGCATGCTGCATGTATTTAAAACCAAATTCTCATTTTGTATCTATGCCACCAAGCAAAGAGAAGGGTCTTACACTTCTTGGTCTCAAAGGGTCCAGAACAAGCACCAATACGCAAGCGCTCAGAGACTTGGAAATGAAGCCTCCACGTGTCACGCTCACAGGTACCCTGCGTGCAGCCAGCATGCGTGCCCATGGAGTCTGGTACCTGGTCAGATGCTGGGAGGCTCTGAGACGTACCTGGTAGGTCTGGACCAGGATGAAGATGTTGTCCACCCCCACAGCCAGCACGAGGAATGGGATGACTTCTATCACAATGAGGGTGAGGGGGACCCCGATGTAGCTGAAGATGCCCAAGGAGCAGGCCACTGAGCTCAACACAATCAGGACACCGGCAATGCTCAGGGAGATTTTCGAATCCACCTGGAGATACCACAAAGACATGAATCATCACTTATAGTATCTTCTGTCCTGTTCCTAACAGGTCCTCACTTTCACCTTTTTACACACTTATTGCCCATCCAGATTTAAACGTACAGTTCAAGGTTTCAGAGAAGACATGAAAAGTTGTCTAGCTCTTCCCAAGCCACAGATTTCATGAGCCTACATTTTTAGGTGATGGCAAATTAGGGGAAAAAAAATGAATTAGGTGAAATAAATTTTAAGTGGAAGATAAACATTTGGAAATAAAGAAAACAAGGGCAGGAAGCAGAAAATGTGACAAACAGTTAAAACACTGACAACTTCCAGTTAGGACTCCATGATTCCACTGCAGGGGGAATGGTCGGGGAACGAAGACCCCAAATGCCACATGCCCAGTTGTAAGGCCAAAAAATAAAAAAAGCACAGGACAATTTAAGGCAGTTTTGAACATAATCAACTATGACATCATGCTGTGTACTGTCATTTCTAATACACATACACATACATGTTCACATATATACATACACACCCCACTTACCAGAAGCCTGCGACAGCTTTTGATATGCCCCAAGGCTATGGAAATATATAAAAACATGATGCCATAGCTGATCAGAACAGTGAAGATGTCACTGTTACTTTCACGGTTTAGTTCATCTTCAATGCTTCGTTCAGCCTTAAAAGAAATGGTCAGATTTGGATTCTCGTAGTTTTTCACAAAATTAATGAACCTAAAAGGATAAGCAAAATTTTATACTGTTAGTTAAAAACTGAGTGACAGCTAAGAGAGGAACTTCTTCCTAACTTTTACGACACAAAAGCCACACTTAACCCTTCTCCCTCATTAGGAATTTCTATACTTGCCAGATGACAAAGTTCCAGATATGCTGAGTCTTCTACCATTTAAAACAAGTTGGGACCAAGTTTAAAAACTGCTTCATAGTCTCATTTCATTTTTTACTAAAAATGATTTCTAAGTGCAGTGTGTTATAATATAGATATATGCACATGGAACAAAAGTTTTAAAAATTGATCTCAGAGTCAATGCAATCCCTATCAGTATCCTAGCTGACTTCTTTATAGAAAGACAAATGGATTCTAAAATTCTTATGGAATTGCAAGGGGCCTAGAACAGCCAAAATGTTTTACAAGAAAAACAAAGTGGGAGCATTCATGCTCTGTAATTTCAAACTTACTACAAACCTACAGTAATCAAGAAAGACAGTGTGGTTACCAGCATAAGGACAGGCATACAGGATAAAGGATCAGAACTAAGAGTCCAGAAATACACCAAGTATTTTCATCTAATTTTCAATAAAGGTGGCAAGACTATCCATGGGGGAAAGAATAACTGCCGGGAGCCACCACGGGCGATCCCACCCATGACAGGATCATGTGGAAGAGAACTGTTAAGCAAGGCTTCAGGGCTCAAGGGGCTCCCTAGGCTTTCTCGAGCATCTACCCCAAAACCAGAATCTCTCTGTTTTACTGTTTCATGACTTTCACCAACTCCTCTGACATAAACAGGGGGCTAACCCTGACCACCTTTTTCTGGAGAAAATCAACTTACGGCTATAGCTAATAAGTCTCCTGCACATGAGAGGACTATTTCAAATCAAACCCCCTCTATTAGCATTCTAGCTTGCTTGGCAGGTATATCCAGACTCTTACAACTACGAATGTGATTATTTACAGCCTCCCAACTGTGAGAGGCACGGAAAGCCTAAACCATAGAGCCTTTCATAGAGTTAAAAGTTGTTAGAGTAGTGCTGGTGTAGGATTTCATTATTGGGCCAATGCTTGTTGCTAAGTTCCCATGTCTCTTGTCCACTGTGCACCTGGGAATGCATTAGTTAACATAGTGAGAATGTAGGAAAACCAACTGTAGCCTTGAAATTAACCACATCAGACTTTTGAGCTAATTGGTTCTTTCTTGTAACTCACTGCACCTTTGCTCTGTGAAAAACGTAACTCTGTTTTGCATTTTCTGAGGCTGACATAGATTAGAAATATAAAGAAAAAACACTTTGAGGAAAAATAAGTTTACTGGTTGAGCAGCCTTTATCAAAAGAGGGTCATGAAATGTTCACAGGCCTCCAAGGCCAGAAGATACTGTACACAACATCATTTGTGGGAAAGGTTTGCAGAAAACAATCCTGGTTTCGATAAGGGCAAAACTGCTGGAATGTTTGGGCTGACTCTGCATGACCTTGCATCTTTCATTTCCCTCTATGTATAAGGCAAGGTATAAAAAGTACCTTTTGAAAAATAAAGGTTTTGGGCCTCGCTCATCAAAACAGTTGGTCACCCTGTGTTTTTTCTTGTATCTTTCTTTCTCTCTCTCTCTCTCTCCCTCTCTTTTTCAGGCTGATACCTTGGAGCACAGAGGCTCCCTGCGTTCACTTATCTGCCTGGGTTTCTAAGACCTGAACGGGAAGACGTTTTGCGTCTTCACTCCCTCGGGAGACTGGGAGGGCACCTGGAGCCTCCATGAACAGGGCAAACTTGTCTCGTAGTTTTATTGGTTTTCTATGTAAATAAAGGAATATCAGCCTCTTTCTCTCCTTTACTTTCTTATCTACAACATTCTTTCCTTATCTCGCTCTCTAAATCAATCGCAATCGCTGACACTGTTCCTCCTTCGGGTTTCCCTGGATCCTGCGGGGGCTGCACCCCGGCAAATAATCTTTTCAACAAATGGTTTGGGACAACTGGACAGCCATATGAAAATGAATGCAGTTGAGCCCTTACCTCATATCATATACAAAGAACTCAATGGATCAAAAACATAAATGTAAGAACTAAAACCATATGACTATCAGGTGAGTACATAGGTGTAAACTTCCAGGTCCCTGGGTTATAAAATGGTTTCTTCGCTATGACCCCAAAAGTATAAATAACAAAAGACAAGACAGATGAATTAGGCTTTATCAAAATTAAAAACTTTTATGTTTCAGAAGACACCATTCAGAAAGCAAAAACACAGACCAGAGAAAAGAAGAAGATATTTGGAAGTCATAGACCTGATAAGATTTACAGAAATATAAGAATTCTTCTAATTTGATAATAAAAACATTAAAAAAACAGTCAAAAAATGGGCAAAGGATATGAATAAACATTTCTCCAAGAAAGTTAATATAAATGGGCAATCAGTGCATGAAGAGGTATTTGAATTGATGAGTCACCAGGGAAATGCAAATCGAAAGTGCAATGAGGGCAGTCCCTGGCGGTCCTGTGCTGAGGACACTGTGCCTTCACAGCCAGGCCCAGGTTCAAGCCCTGGTTGGGGAACAAAGATCCCGTAAGCTGCGCAGTGTGGACCAAAAGAAAAAAAAAAAGGAAAACCAACTGCAGTGAGATATCAGTCCATACCCACTGGGACAGCTAGAATCAAGAGTCAAACAACAGGTGCTGGCAAGGGGAGGGAAATGTGAATGCTCCCTCCAGGCTGGTGGGAATGGAGACTGGTGCAGTCACTTGGTTTTCTGGCTGCACTGCACAGCATGGGGGATCTTAGTTCCCTAACCCGTGGGAGCGCAGTCTAAATCACTGGACCACAAGGGAAGATCCACTGGGGCAGTCAGTTTGGGGAAAAAAAGAGTCTGGCAGCTCCTCAGGGTTACCATATGACCAAGCAAGTCTACTCCTAGGTGTATACCAACCAAGAGAAAGGAAAACACACTCACACGGAGAGAAATGGAGGCATGTTCACACAAAAACTTGCATGTGAAAGCTTACAGCATTATTCCTAATGGTCAAAGGTGGCGGTAAAGAATCTGCCTGCAATGCGGGGAGACCCAGGTTCAAACCCTGGGTCAGGAAGATCCCCTAGAGAAGGGAATGGCTACCCACTCCATTGGAGAATTGACCTGGAGGATCTCATGGACAGAGGAGCCTGGCAGGCTGCAGTCCATGGGGTCAGAAAGATCAGACACAACTGAGTAGCTTTCCGAGAAATAACACACATGTTCATCAGCTGACAAGTGGATAAACAAAATGTGATCTATCTACAGGATGGAATGATCTTCTGCCATAAAAAAGAGTAAGTATTGACACATGCTGCAACTTGGATGAACCTTGAAAACATTATTCTAAGTGAACGAAGCCAGACTGGAAAGCCCTCATATGTAATTCCATCCATAGAACAGTCTGGAACAGGAAAACTGATGGAGACAGAAAGTAGATGGAGGGTTATGTAGGGCCGGGTGTTAGGAGGGAAACTGCTACAGGAGATGGGATTTCTGTCTGTGGTAAAGAAAATGCTCTAAAATTGGCCATGGTGATGTCTGCGCACATTGGTGAGAATACTAGAAGCCACTCAATTGTACACTTCGAATGGGTAAACTGTATGGTATATGAATATCCCAACAAAGCTGTACAGTGTCAGATTCTCCTGGGCCCCTCTTCCCCTTTTCAGGGGTTACATCACAGCTAACCGGTTCCTGGGTCACTTACTTGATATCCTTTCTAGGCGTGGACAGCATGCATAATATATATTTGCTCAAACATGCTGACCACAGGTTTTATTTCATAATTCTTGAACCATTTACTAAAACCTACCTCACTATCTTTAATGATGGCATAACATTCTACTATACTTTTCCTTACTAATACATTTAGCTTACTCCCAGGTTTCACTGTTAGAAAATAACACTAGGAGCATTCTTCATAGATACGTGTGCATTCCTGTTGCAGGACTATGTATTCAAAGAACGTTTACAAGTAAATTTATTTATAGATTTTTGTTTCACAGCATCACTAGAACCAAGTGAAAAAATGGCATGACTTAGATTTGATGTTGGTTAATTTAGCTGAACGTCATATCAATGCTTTCTGCTAGCGTCCACCTCCCTGTGAGAAGAGCAGCTGGTTTACCGACCCTGTGAGCAACTCACTCTCTCTCCCAGGCCTGGGCCCTCTGGAGCTTCTCTGTATCGTTATAGTAATTATTGACAGGAAAGGTGATCACAAGGGCTGTGGCGTTATTGTAGTTTTGATCTAGAAAGGAAAAGGGTGACATCAGAAAGCAGATTACAAGCGTGCAGAAAACCAGATCAATACGAGGAGGGTAGAAATCACAAGCTGGCTAGGTGCCTGGTTTCTCGTAGGGCTGAAGCTTAAACATGCCTGAGCTCGTGGAACAAAATGGGAGGTCACTTGACCTGGCACTTCTGTAGTTCAGCGAGGGAGTAAAGGGGACTCGAGCAAATGTGGACGCACTTGTCATTCCATCATCATGACTACCCAGCACGTGCCGGGTGACGATTTCAAACAAAGCGGAAAGGTGTTTGGGGGGGAGTCCCCCCTCCCTCCGTTCCCATCTGTGCCTTAGCTCTCCTCCTCACACAATGATGGCTGCGGCCCCCACCAGCCGCGGTCCACGTGCACAAGCACAGGCTTCCCCTTGCCTTCCTGTTCACACAAACAGTAACACACCCTTCTGCAAATGCTGCCTTTAAATTCATATCCTGAGAATGCTGCTTTAATAGACACAGCAATTCCTTGCACTTGCTTCTGCTTATGATGTTTCCTAGTACAGTTTAACTCCATCTCCAGTGGATGAATATCTTTGCAAGTTTGGTTTGCTTTTGTTATAAGTAGAATTACTACAAAAATTAACCTGATATTTCTAACACATAAAATCTATATTTGTAGGATCAAATCTTATAAGTACTCAGAATCCAAAAAAAAAAAAAAAGTACATTTTAAATTTGGATGGATCTCCCAAACTGCCCTCCAAAAATGCCATCCTATTTTTCATTACTTTATTCAACAAAGTATTTGTGGAGACCTACTGTGTGCCCGTGTTGTTTTAGGGATTGTGGATACATTAATGAGCAACAGAGGTTAAAAATCTCAACTTTCCTAGCGCTTATATTCTAGAACCGTTTACACTCGGACCAAAATGCAGTTTGCCCAAGAAGGGTTTCATGCACACGGAGTTTTGTCAAATTCTCAGATCTTTGCTTTACCATCTGAGCCACCATGGAACACCATCAGACTATAAAGACTGCCTGCAACACAAGAAACCAGGTTTGAGCCCTGAGTTGGAAGATCCCCTGGAGGAGGAAATGGCAACCCACTCCAGCATTCTTGCCTGGGAAAACTCATTGACAGAGGAGCCTGGCAGGCTACAACAGTCCATGGGGTTTCAAAGAGCTGGACACCACTGGGTGACTAACGCTTTGACTTTGGATCTTTGCTAATCTGTTTGTTAAGTAAAAGACTGGAGTGAGAGGTGTTTCACTAGCTTGAATAAGGTTCAGCATTTTCTCCATATAATTAAAAGCCCTTTGTACTTCTTCTCTTATTAACATGCACACGGCTCTGCCCATTTCTTTTGGGGGCCTGACCTTGTCTTTCTTCCTCAAGAGCTCTCTATGTATTAAGGAAACACTGTTATCTATACTAACTTTTGTTCTGCTCCAGTTGGCTATTTGTTCGGTTTCTTAAAATTTTATGTTAGTTCTCTACACAGGAACTTTAAGTTCTCACACAGTCAGACTCATCAGGGTTTCCTTTTGTGGCTTTGCATTGTGTGTCCTGCTTAAAAATACCTTCTCCATCTAAAGATTACTTTATAGCTTATAATCTCTCCCTTCCCACTGGATGAGAAGAACATCTGGCCTCTTCAGCCGGCTGGAGAAAAAACCTGTTGAGCTGCTTATAATTAGGCTTCAGAAGCCAAAGCTGCCACGTGAGTTATTACCCCATCTACCTGGAGTAATCTGAGCAAAGCCCCACTGCTCCTCCCACTGGAAGTGTCTGACTCCTTAACCAACTGGTTTAGAAGGAAAAAAAAAAAGTCTTTTCTTTCCCTCTATGTCTCACATGTCTCTCCTCCATTACTGAGGTTCTTAACCCAAGGATCATGGACTCGTTGGGGGCTCTTTTGATGAGTTTCAAGGGTCCCATGAACTTGAGACTGAGCAACATATTATGTGCAGGTTGAGACCAAGTAACACATTATGTGGATGGTAACAGTGACGTTGTTCTGGGAAAATGTCCTTAGCTGTTGACAACTTCTTGGAAAGTAACCTGAAAAAGGTTTAAAACAATTCTTCCCAATGCACAATAAAACTGAAAGCCAAAGGACATATGGTATTTGGGATGCAGTATATTGGGTAATTAATGAGTATTTGACTGATGAAATCCTCATAGTGACCACCTGACTGTTAACAACAGAACCAAGACTGCTTTACCCAGTAAGAAGAGTAAAAGCTTGTCTCACTTACCATCATAGCCTCCAAGCACAAGCCATGGGAACACTGGGCCACCAAACGTCCCCAGGCAAGGATCGTGGAGCAAACTGGTGTCATTCAGGGAAGCAGGAGCCCTGCCAGGAATTCAGAGAACACATTCCAATTAGAACAACCTCAGCACATCACAGAGACCCAGACGTTTACACAGCAGTCACGAGGCTGATTAAGAATGTGGGCCTGGCGTCCCCTTGGGTGAATGATACAGTTCAGTATTTGCTTTGGGGAGCTCAGAGTCTCTGAGAGAGAGGCAGACAAATACAGTGAGATGTGGCTGACATCAGCTGGCACACAGAGGAGGAAGCTGCTAATACGTGGTGAACGCTGTCACTATAAAGAGAACTTTATGTATAGACCTGGTCTCTGAGGAGGAGGGGGAATTCACCTGCATAGGAGGAGGTGAAGGCTTCCAGGCACCATACCAGCAGAAAGAGAAGAAAGGAGCATGAGGAGAAAGAGAACAGACAGTGGCCTGAGGGACCACAGGAAGTCCGGGGTCTGTGCATGGGGTACCCATGATGGGGGCTTCCCAAAGAGGGGGTGGGGCTGGGGGGAAGAAGGAGACAACGGAAGGAAGGGGTAAGCGTCTGGACCAGTGGTTGGGGTTTTTATTCTGTTGGCACCTGGGAACAATCAAAGGAAAGGGAGATCAAGAACTGTTTGGCAAACAACTCAGTGGCAAAGCAGAGAGGTCTGGAGACTGGGCAGCGATGCCAGCAGTACAGGGCGGGCAGACAGCCAGTGAGAAGGAACCAGAGACAGGCGGAAACACGGGCAGTGCAGGGCAGACAGACAGACAACCAGCATTTCAGGACAGATGTCAGCTGGACTCTGGGCACACATGAAGCTCCTCATATATAATTGGAACCACTGCCCTTCAGTGCTGGGGATGGACCCGGGCCGTGGAAGGTCAGGTCAATGCTTGGGGTGAACGGGCTGCAGCCAGAAGCTGGGTCCTGTCCACCCACACATGTGGGGCTATGCCACCACATCATGGGCTTGAGAGCGCATCTTGAAGTTAACATTCACAGTCATGTGAGAAAGAGTCCAGGGAGCCCGTAACTGGTAGGTGATGATGCTGGGTATTAACTAGGGAACGCAGGAGGCCTGTGAGTGGTTCTGGCCCAGCCGGGCTCCTGCAGGGCCTCCCTCCAGGGGACAAGCCCAGAGAAAGCTGGAGGGTGCAGAGGGAGCTGAAAGCTAGAGATGCACAGGCGTGGCCACAGACCACACGGAGCCCGCCTCGAAGGAGAGGGGTGCTCCCAGTGGTGCTCCACACCTGGGGGAACCGCGCTCTCCTTGGTAATATACCCATCTCTCCTGCTGCTAAAATCCTGTTTTATTTTGTAAAATAAATAACTTTTTTCTTTAAATATTAAAGTTATATAATACTAAACTTTTTTTTTTCCCCCTAATAGCCCCTGGCTGTCCTGTGCTATCTGCCCTTTCAGAGAATGCTGGTTTGGGGGTACACGGGCTACACTTATTGCTTCCCAGGCCCGCGTTTATAGAGGCGACCACCTGAAGACCGTAAACACAGCACAAGCACCTAGAGTCAGCACACTCCAGGAACAAGAACAGACGGAACCTCAGGCCACTGAACGGGGCCAGAAACCAGAGCACTTGGCTGTGGAGACGTGGTTAGTTGAGCAGCATGTTCAAAGGTGACGGGGAGCGATTTCTCTGCTTCTGTAATGAACGAACAGCCAGAGCGGTTGTGTGAGTGGCTGAACAACTATCTGTGGGCCACCTCAGGCCAAGTGGCAGGGCGTCCAGGGAGGGCAGAGAAGCCAGCGCTCCTCCTGCCACAGGGCAGGCCTAAAGGTCACCTCACAGGTCACCCCGCGCGGGTTCTCTGTGACTACCTCAAACCACACGCTGGCCTGTGCGGCCAGACAAGCCTCCAACGAGGAGCAACTTCAGCGTTCTCCCATCTAAACTGAACTGCAATCCGGCCCCAACTCCTTGAGGGGACGCTGCAGGTTTTGAAAAGTCAGTGTTGCGAAATCAATTTATATTTTTAAGATAAGAAAAGGCATTAGAGGCTTCTCTCTTTGCACCAAGAAACCAGCTCAGAAGTGCTTCGGGTGGTATGGCAGATGCAACTAGGTGTAATCCAGCTGGGAGGGAGTCAGGGGCTGGGAGGTACCTCGATGACACATGGTGAACACTCCACCTCAGGGCCTTTGCACCTGCTGCCCGTCTACTTGGAAAGCATTTCCCCAACTCTCACAGCTCCCTCTGTTCCCCTCCACTGAACAGGCTCTGCTGCACCTGGACTGGCACTTCCGGGCAAGTCCATCCTCACCCGCTTCCTTCTCCCATGGCATCGCCTGGACCTGGCGCTGCCTTGACCTGGCACCAGGCCGAGTGTCTCTTTACCCTGAGGGTCCCACTGGTTGCTCCCTGCCGGGGCTCTAGTAACTACAGCGGTGTGTGGCCACGGCAGTTGTCACCTGCTGGAGGGACAGAGAAAGGACCTCCCCCGCCACGTACCGGACGCAGTAGAGAAAGTGCGTGTGGTAATCCGCGTACACGAAGAAGTCGTCCCCGACTTGATGGTCCAGCACGGAGTGGCTGTTCTGGAAGTAGTTCAGCACGCTCAGGATGGTGCAGTTCTGGTTGTATGGCGAGAGGGGCACCACGCAGATGTCCCGCAGGGTCACAGTCTCGTTGTTGTAAGAAGCAGTGATGCTCTCGATGGCGGTTTGTAAGTCAAGGACCTGAAAGAAGATTTTTTTTTAATTTTATTTTTACTTTATTCTACTTTACAATACTGTATTGGTTTTGCCATACATTGACATTAATCAGCCACGGGTGTACACGAGCTCCCAATCCTGAAGTCACCTCCCACCCCTCACCCCATATCATCTCTCTGGATCATCCCTGTGCACCAGCCCCAAGCATCCTGGCACTTCGTTTCTTACATGATAATACACGTTTCAATGCCATTCTCCCAAATCATCCCTCCCTCTCCCTGTCCCTCAGAGGCCAAAAGTCCGTTTTATACATCTGTGTCTCTTTCATTGTCTCACATACAGGGTCATCATTACTATCTTTCTAAATTCCATATGTATGTGTCCGTATACTGTATTGGTGTTTTTCTTTCTGGCTTACTTCACTCTGTATAATCGGCTCCAGTTTCATCCATCTCATTAGAACTGATTCAAATGTATTCTTTTTAAGGGCTGAGTAATACTCCATTGTGTATATGTACCACAGCTTTCTTAC
Source organism: Madoqua kirkii (assembly GCA_006408675.1). Lineage (NCBI taxonomy): Eukaryota > Metazoa > Chordata > Mammalia > Artiodactyla > Bovidae > Madoqua > Madoqua kirkii. The sequence goes on along the minus strand of SJYC01083806.1, from coordinate 2,149 downwards.
CCATTCATCTGCTGATGGACAATTACGTTGTTTCCATGTCCTGGCTATTATAAACAATGTTGCAATGAACATTGGGGTACATGTGTCTCTTTCAATTCTGGTTTAGGAAAGAGGTTATTTTTAAATAAACAAACCCAGAGATACATCAGATTCCTTCAGATGCTGATTAACTCTTACTGCTCTGGGGTGGTGGTGGTGGGGGGCGGCAGTGGTTAGAGATAAAAGAGTCTTTGGGGAAAATCTTTCCTGAGACAAAGGAGAAGACTAAGATAAATGAGGATGAAAATATTTTTAAGTTTACTATAATTTTGCTGAGGATCAGAAAACTGGGGCACTCAGAGAGAGGGGGAGGGGACACCACGACAGGCCACATCCCAACGCAGGACACACCAACACGTGCCCTCCCACCTGGAGCAACAGTGGCCACAAAGGGGAGCCTGGGGTCATCTGCTGGGTCTTCCTGACAGGGCCTCCCATCCCCAACAACCACCACCTCGCCCCATACTACGCTTATTTACATATATTCTCATTTTTTCTAGTAGAGAATGCAAATACACTGCAGGAGGGAAATGACAACGTGTGCACCTTCTGCAACAAACTGGAAGAAAGCAAGGGTCACTGGGTGCAAAAGATTCTGTTAGACTCCTGGGAACATGCTAATGTTTTCTCAAGCTATCAGACATTCTGTAGGGCAAGAGCAATGCTGAGAGGAAAAAGTATGAAATGTACACCTGTTCATTTGGAATTGAATGGGAGGCAGATAATTTACAGACAGCTCGCCAGGGCAAGTATGGGAAGGGAGGATGGGCAGATTTAAAGGAGTCTGTAGGAGCATGGCATGGATCGTATTCCAAACGCAGGCCAGGAGCCCATATTCAGGCAGTGACAAGGTCATTCCTGCAGTTGTGGGGGATGAGGGTCCGCAGTGATCCAGCAGCCCCTCCCAGGTCTCTAGGACAACATAAGAAGCTTTATCCCCTTGGGTACTGGTGTATTACTTTTCAATTACTAGCGAAAAAAAAATTATTAGTTCTAAAGCTGAATACATTAATAAATACATTCTGTTTCAATAGAGACATGCTCTTCTCAATTTCAAGCAAGACCTACTGTATGAAATAAATACAAAAGTGGTCTACAGTAAATTTTTCATTAAGTTCAACACTGATCAATTTTTTGAAAGTAAGTGAAAAAGTGTCTTATCATTAAGGTTTACTAGATGAACCATCACAGTCTGCCCGAAACCCACATCAAGTAAACTGGTTGAAAGCTGGCCTGGTGCCGGGTTCCCTGGAAGTGGCTTCTGCCAAGAGCTGATTACCTGGTGCAGAACGTCTAAAACTGGTTGAAAGCTGGCCTGGTGCCGGTTTCCCTGGAAGTGGCTTCTGCCAAGAGCTGATTACCTGGTGCAGAACGTCTATGGCGAGGGGCGGCCCGAAGGGCACGTCGGCTCCCGAGGGGTAGGGCTCGTACGTGTGCGGCAGGGTGTGGGGGGCCCGGATGATGAGCTGCTCGGTGCGGAAGAAGGGCCCGAAGTGCGTGTCGAAGTACTCCTTCTCCTGGCGCGCCTGGCTGCCGGGGGCCGACCAGAGGTCCACCGGGTCGGTTGTGACCTGGATGAACACCAGGCCTGAGGAACAGGCGGCAATGAAGGCCATGGAGAAGAACACGACACAGCCGGGGTGCCTCACACAGAAGGAGCCCCACCGTTCAAAGAGCTGCCGCAGACGGGCCTCAAAGGCGGCACCCAGAGGGTCACAGCAGGCTGGCGCCCCTGAAGAGCAGGAGAGGAAGGGAGGGGGAGGGTTAAGAGCCAAGCCATTCCTGAAAGTCGGAGCAGGGAGAGTGTTGGCTACCACTGCATGTGGCGAGACTCAGCCACACAGGGACACCAGGGACGCGCATGAGACCATCCCCTGCCCCGCTCAGCTACCTGTCTGCTGGAGAAGCGTCCATGCTCACCTGCCCACAGTGACCACTGGCCTCTCCCCGAGAGGGACAGTACTCACCCAGAAGCCTCGGGAAAGCCAAGTGCTCTGAGCATTCCAGCCAAAGCAGTTCCCTCCAACTGTTCCTGCCCCCTGCTCTCACCCAGGCCAGGATCACTCTACAGATATTATGAACCAGGCGATTCCCATCTGCCACCCGTTTC
>SJYC01083804.1:0-29602 GCA_006408675.1 Madoqua kirkii | reverse complement strand
ACAAAGTATTTGTGGAGACCTACTGTGTGCCCGTGTTGTTTTAGGGATTGTGGATACATTAATGAGCAACAGAGGTTAAAAATCTCAACTTTCCTAGCGCTTATATTCTAGAACCGTTTACACTCGGACCAAAATGCAGTTTGCCCAAGAAGGGTTTCATGCACACGGAGTTTTGTCAAATTCTCAGATCTTTGCTTTACCATCTGAGCCACCATGGAACACCATCAGACTATAAAGACTGCCTGCAACACAAGAAACCAGGTTTGAGCCCTGAGTTGGAAGATCCCCTGGAGGAGGAAATGGCAACCCACTCCAGCATTCTTGCCTGGGAAAACTCATTGACAGAGGAGCCTGGCAGGCTACAACAGTCCATGGGGTTTCAAAGAGCTGGACACCACTGGGTGACTAACGCTTTGACTTTGGATCTTTGCTAATCTGTTTGTTAAGTAAAAGACTGGAGTGAGAGGTGTTTCACTAGCTTGAATAAGGTTCAGCATTTTCTCCATATAATTAAAAGCCCTTTGTACTTCTTCTCTTATTAACATGCACACGGCTCTGCCCATTTCTTTTGGGGGCCTGACCTTGTCTTTCTTCCTCAAGAGCTCTCTATGTATTAAGGAAACACTGTTATCTATACTAACTTTTGTTCTGCTCCAGTTGGCTATTTGTTCGGTTTCTTAAAATTTTATGTTAGTTCTCTACACAGGAACTTTAAGTTCTCACACAGTCAGACTCATCAGGGTTTCCTTTTGTGGCTTTGCATTGTGTGTCCTGCTTAAAAATACCTTCTCCATCTAAAGATTACTTTATAGCTTATAATCTCTCCCTTCCCACTGGATGAGAAGAACATCTGGCCTCTTCAGCCGGCTGGAGAAAAAACCTGTTGAGCTGCTTATAATTAGGCTTCAGAAGCCAAAGCTGCCACGTGAGTTATTACCCCATCTACCTGGAGTAATCTGAGCAAAGCCCCACTGCTCCTCCCACTGGAAGTGTCTGACTCCTTAACCAACTGGTTTAGAAGGAAAAAAAAAAAGTCTTTTCTTTCCCTCTATGTCTCACATGTCTCTCCTCCATTACTGAGGTTCTTAACCCAAGGATCATGGACTCGTTGGGGGCTCTTTTGATGAGTTTCAAGGGTCCCATGAACTTGAGACTGAGCAACATATTATGTGCAGGTTGAGACCAAGTAACACATTATGTGGATGGTAACAGTGACGTTGTTCTGGGAAAATGTCCTTAGCTGTTGACAACTTCTTGGAAAGTAACCTGAAAAAGGTTTAAAACAATTCTTCCCAATGCACAATAAAACTGAAAGCCAAAGGACATATGGTATTTGGGATGCAGTATATTGGGTAATTAATGAGTATTTGACTGATGAAATCCTCATGGTGACCACCTGACTGTTAACAACAGAACCAAGACTGCTTTACCCAGTAAGAAGAGTAAAAGCTTGTCTCACTTACCATCATAGCCTCCAAGCACAAGCCATGGGAACACTGGGCCACCAAACGTCCCCAGGCAAGGATCGTGGAGCAAACTGGTGTCATTCAGGGAAGCAGGAGCCCTGCCAGGAATTCAGAGAACACATTCCAATTAGAACAACCTCAGCACATCACAGAGACCCAGACGTTTACACAGCAGTCACGAGGCTGATTAAGAATGTGGGCCTGGCGTCCCCTTGGGTGAATGATACAGTTCAGTATTTGCTTTGGGGAGCTCAGGGTCTCTGAGAGAGAGGCAGACAAATACAGTGAGATGTGGCTGACATCAGCTGGCACACAGAGGAGGAAGCTGCTAATACGTGTTCAATGCTATCACTATAAAGAGAACTTTATGTACAGACCTGGCCTCTGAGGAGGAGGGGGAATTCACCTGCATAGGAGGAGGTGAAGGCTTCCAGGCACCATACCAGCAGAAAGAGAAGAAAGGAGCATGAGGAGAAAGAGAACAGACAGTGGCCTGAGGGACCACAGGAAGTCCGGGGTCTGTGCATGGGGTACCCATGATGGGGGCCTCCCAAAGAGGGGGTGGGGCTGGGAAGGAAGAAGGAGGCAACGGAAGGAAGGGGTAAGCGTCTGGACCAGTGGTTGGGGTTTTTATTCTGTTGGCACCTGGGAACAATCAAAGGAAAGGGAGATCAAGAACTGTTTGGCAAACATAACTCGGTGGCAAAGCAGAGAGGTCTGGAGACCGGGCAGCAATGCCAGCAGTGCAGGGTGGACAGACAGACAACCAGTAAAAGGAACCAGAGACAGGCGGAAACATGGGCAGGGCAGACAGACAACCAGTGTTTCAGGACAGATGTCAGCTGGACTCTGGGCACACATGAAGCTCCTCATATATAATTGGAACCACTGCCCTTCAGTGCTGGGGGACGGACTCAGGCCGTGGAAGGTCAGGTCAATGCTTGGGGCGAACAGGCTGCACGGCTACAGCCAGAAGCTGGGTCCTGTCCATCCACACATATGGGGCTACGCCACCACATCACGGGCTTGAGAGTGCATCTCGAAGTTAACATCCACAGTCATGTGAGGAAGAGTCCAGGGAGCCCGTAAGTGGTAGGTGATGATGCTGGGGTATTAACCAGGGAACACAGGAGGCCTGTGAGTGGTTCTGGCCCAGCTGGGCTCCGGCAAGGGATCCCTCCAGGGAACAAGCCCAGAGAAAGCTGGAGGGTGCAGAGGGAGCTGAAAGCTAGAGATGCACAGGCGTGGCCACAGACCACATGGAGCCCGCCTCGCAGGAGAGGGGTGCTCCCAGTGGTGCTCCACACCTGGGGGAACCGCGCTCTCCTTGGATAATACACCCATCTCCCCTGCTGCCAAAATCCTGTTTTATTTGGTAAAATAACTTTTTTCTTTAAATATTAAAGTTATATAATACTAAACATTTTTTTTTCTCCCTAACTGCCCCTGGCTGTCCTGTGCTATCTGCTCTTTCAGAGAATGCTGGTTTGGGGGTACACGGGCTACACTTATTGCTTCCCAGGCTCGTGTTTATAGAGGCGACCACCTGAAGACCGTAAACACAGCACAAGCGCCTAGAGTCAGCACACTCCAAGAACAAGAACAGACGGAACCTCAGGCCCCTGAACGGGGCCAGAAGCCAGAGCAATTGGCTGTGGAGACGTGGTTAGTTGAGCAGCATGCTCAAAGGTGACGAGGAGCGATTTCTCTGCTTCTGTAATGAATGAACAGCCAGAGCGGTTGTGTGAGTGGCGGAACAACTTTCTGTGGGCCACCTCAGGCCAAGTGGCAGGGCGTCCAGGGAGGGCAGAGAAGCCAGTGCTCCTCCTGCCACAGGGCAGGCCTAAAGGTCACCTCACAGGTCACCCCGCGCAGGTTCTCTGTGAATACCTCAAAACACACGCTGGCCTGTGCAGCCAGACAAGCCTCCGACGAGGAGCAACTTCAGCGTTCTCCCATCTAAACTGAACTACAATCCGGTCCCAACTCCTTGAGGGGACACTGCAGATTTTGAAAAGTCAGTGTTGTGAAATCAATTTATATTTTTAAGATAAGAAAAGGCATTAGAGGCTTCTCTCTTTGCACCAAGAAACCAGCTCAGAAGTGCTTCGGGTGGTATGGCAGATGCAACTAGGTGTAATCCAGCTGGGAGGGAGTCAGGGGCTGGGAGGTACCTCGATGACACATGGTGAACACTCCACCTCAGGGCCTTTGCACCTGCTGCCCGTCTACTTGGAAAGCATTTCCCCAACTCTCACAGCTCCCTCTGTTTCCCTCCGCTGAGCAGGCTCTGCTGCATCTGGACTGGCACTTCCGGGCAAGTCCATCCTCACCCGCTTCCTTCTCCCATGGCATCTCCTGGACCTGGCGCTGCCTTGACCTGGCACCAGGCCGAGTGTCTCTTTAACCTGAGGGTCCCACTGGTTGCTCCCTGCCAGGGCTCGAGCAACTACAGCGGTGTGTGGCCATGGCAGCTGTCACCTGCTGGAGGGACGGAGGAAGGACCTCCCCCGCCACATACCGGACGCAGTAGAGGAAGTGCGTGTGGTAATCCGCGTACACGAAGAAGTCGTCCCCGACTTGATGGTCCAGCACGGAGTGGCTGTTCTGGAAGTAGTTCAGCACGCTCAGGATGGTGCAGTTCTGGTTGTATGGCGAGAGGGGCGCCACGCAGATGTCCCGCAGGGTCACAGTCTCGTTGTTGTAAGAAGCAGTGATGCTCTCGATGGCGGTTTGTAAGTCAAGGACCTGAAAGAGGGTATTTTGAAATAAACAAACTCAAAGATACATCAGTTTTCCTTCAGATGCTGATTAACTTACTGCTCTGGGGCGGTGGCGGTGGGTGGGGGGGAGGGCAGTGGTTAGAAGATAAAAGAGTCTTTGGGGAAAATCCTTCCTGAGACAGGGGAGAAGACATGAGATACATGAGGATGAAAATATTTTTAAGTTTACTATAATTTTGCTGAGGATCAGCAAACTGGGCACTCAGAGAGAGGGAGAGGGGACACCATGACAGGCCACATCCCAGCACAGGACACGTGCCCTCCCACTTGGAGCCAACAGTGGCCACAAAGGGGAGCCCGGGGTCACCTGCTGGGTCTTCCTGACAGGCCCTCCCATCCCCAACAACCACCACCTCGCCCCATACTATGCTTATTTACATATATTCTCATTTTTTCTAGTAAAGAATACAAATACACTGCAGGAGGGAAATGACAACGTGTGCACCTTCTGCAACAAACTGGGTGAAAGCAATGGTCACTGGGTGCAAAAGAATCTATTAGACCTTTGGGAACATGCTGATGCTTTCCAAGCTATCAGACATTCTGTAGGGCAAGAGCAATGTTGAGAGAAAAAGTATGCACATGTACAACTCTTCATTAGGAATTAAGTGGGAGGCAGTTAATTTACAAATAGCTCTCCAGGGCAAGTGTGGGAAGAGAGAATGGGCAGATTTAAAGGATTCTGTAAGAGCATGGCATGGATCTTATTCCAAACTCGGGCCAGGAGCCCATATTCAGGCAGTGACAAGGTCATTCCTGCAGTTGTGGGGGATGAGGGTCCGCAGTGATCCAGCAGCCTCTCCAAGGTCTCTAGGACAACACAAGAAGCCTTATCCCCCTGGGTCCTGGTGTATTACTTTTCAATTACTAGCAGAAAAAAATTATTACTTCCAAAGTTGAATATATTAATAAATACATTCTGTTTCGATAGAGACATGCTCTTCTCAATTTCAAGCAAGACCTACTGTATGAAATAAATACTAAAGTGATCTACAGTAAATTTTTCATTAAGTTCAACACTGATCACTTTTTTGAAAGTAAGTGAAAAGTGTCTTATCATTAAAGTTTACTAGATGAACCATCACAGTCAGCCTGAAACCCACATCAAGTGAACTGGTTGAAAGCTGGCCTGGTGCCGGTTTCCCTGGAAGTGGCTTCTGCCAAGAGCTGATTACCTGGTGCAGAACGTCTATGGCGAGGGGCGGCCCGAAGGGCACGTCGGCTCCCGAGGGGTAGGGCTCGTACGTGTGTGGCGGGGTGTGGGGGGCCCGGATGATGAGCTGCTCGGTGCGGAAGAAGGGCCCGAAGTGCGTGTCGAAGTACTCCTTCTCCTGGCGTGCCTGGCTGCCGGGGGCCGACCAGAGGTCCACCGGGTCGGTTGTGACCTGGATGAACACCAGGCCTGAGGAACAGGCGGCAATGAAGGCCACGGAGAAGAACACGACACAGCCGGGGTGCCTCACACAGAAGGAGCCCCACCGTTCAAAGAGCTGCCGCAGACGGGCCTCAAAGGCGGCACCCAGAGGGTCACAGCAGGCTGGCGCCCCTGAAGAGCAGGAGAGGAAGGGAGGGGGAGGGTTAAGAGCCAAGCCATTCCTGAAAGTCGGAGCAGGGAGAGTGTTGGCTACCACTGCATGTGGCGAGACTCAGCCACACAGGGACACCAGGGACGCGCATGAGACCATCCCCTGCCCCGCTCAGCTACCTGTCTGCTGGAGAAGCGTCCATGCTCACCTGCCCACAGTGACCACTGGCCTCTCCCCGAGAGGGACAGTACTCACCCAGAAGCCTCGGGAAAGCCAAGTGCTCTGAGCATTCCAGCCAAAGCAGTTCCCTCCAACTGTTCCTGCCCCCTGCTCTCACCCAGGCCAGGATCACTCTACAGATACTATGAACCAGGCGATTCCCATCTGCCACCCGTTTCCAGCTGTCAGTGCCGCAAACACAGGGACCCTGTCCCCATCATAGTCGTGTCCCCAGCACGGGCTCAGTGCTGCTCCCAGAAGAAGCGCGTCAACATTAAAGAAACAAACACTCTCCTGCCAACGGTGCCAACCCTTTCACTTAAGTACAAATGTGCCTACCTTTGTCACTGGCGTTTACAGAGAAAAGTATATTGCCATCAATGGGGGTAAACTCAGAGACAATATACCGTTTTCTGAAAGATAAAAGCATGTAAGTCATGTTAGTGGACTTCAGCATCATGAGACTGTTCTTGACGGTCCCACAACCCTATTAAAAGCTTACTTCCTCATCCTGTTTGCTTACTTCCTCATCCTGTTTGCTTCCTTCCTACCTGGTGCCTTCCTTTCCCAAAGTTCCCTTGCTCCAGGTCTCTCTGCTCACTAGTCTCAGGGGAAAATTTAAGAAGGTATTAAGAAGATAATTTCACCTTGTAGCCCTCACTCACATTTAAAAGTTTTAGGTCCTTTAAAAACACAGTGAACACTATATTCCAGGAACAATGAGCACATCTGATGCCTAGATCTTGGTTTCTAAACACCTTTTTCCAGGGAAAGGAACCAGGGCTCCTTGCAGAAGAGAGTGCTTCTAGGGCTGGGGCAGGGAAAATACTGAAACATCCTGTGATTCCAAAAAAAAGAACAAGCTTGAGAAAGGTGAGGGTATGTTTAAAAAACACACGGGAGCCAACAGAAGGTGCTGCCAGTGGTCAAACTTGGGAAGATCTGAGCAAAAACATAAATGATGGTACAAAACAGAGATCATAGTTGTTTTTTTAAAGTCCATTATGTAAACATAAATAAATAAATATTGGTTAAGTAGAGGAGAAGGAATAAGACAGTAAGTCCAGTTAGCAAATGGAGAAGGAACGAGGGAAACAAAGTGTCACCATTAGGTAAAAACCACAAGAGTTAAATATTGACCCACGGATGGATGCTAAAATCAGTGGACGACAGCTTGAGGAGAAATGAGGTTATCAGCACAGTCTCAACACAGCTCCCAAAAGATGTTTATCAACTCCAAAGGAAGGAACAGGAGCTTCACAGTGGAAAAACCCAGCAGACACCTTCTAAATCAAAGGTGAAGGTGAAGTCACTCAGTCGTGTCTGACTCTTTGTGACCCCATGGACTGTAGGCTACAAGGCTCCTCCATCCATGGGATTCTCCAGACAAGAATACTGGAGTGGGTTGCCATTTCCTTCTCCAGGGGATCTTCCTGATCCAGGGATCGAACCCAGGTGTACCGCATTGGAGGCAGACGCTTTAACCTCTGAGCCATCCGGGAAGACTAAGGATATAGGCTAATATCACCAGTGATGAGACATACTGGCATTATAAGCCGTTGACATGATACACTGAGAAAGACACGTCGCGTCTGTGATGATGTCAAAAATCTCCACCTAATCATGAGAAAACATCAGATAAAACCAAATTGGGGTATATTTTACAAAATAACTGACCAGCACTCATCAAAAGTGTCAAGGTCATAAAAGAAAAGGAAAGATGAGCAACTGTCATGGATTGAAGGAGACAAATAAAACAAGAAGTGAATGTGACATGGGGTCCTGAAACAGAAAAAGAAAGAACTTTAGAGGAAAAACTGGTAAAACCTAAAAAATGACTGTGGTTTAACCATATACCAATGTTATTTTCATGGTTTTGATTATATACTATGGGTGATGTGAGTGGTAACATGAGAGGAAGCCAGTAGAGATATAAATAAACTCTATTTCTGCACCCGTTTAGTAAGTCTAAAATTATTTCAAAAGACAAAAGTTTTAAATAAACGTGTTGTCCTAAGTCAAGACGCAGGTATCTAAAAGGACTACAGTACCACATTTAAGAGGATTTGAATCAGATGTGGCTCTGGAGACTTTCTGTTAAAGAATGGGTCTTTTAAATCACACGCTATGTTTGAATAAACCAATGAAACTAACTTTAAACATCTCAACGTCTAAATAGGCTTTTGACTGTTGACTAGGTGCAGGACATAACCAAGTCCTGAAAGTGTATTAATGCAGATCTTTGTTCTTTCTCTCATGAATCAAAGTCAACCAAGTGAAAGCTTAGAAATGCCACTGGGTTAAGTCTGCTCTTCTTGTCTGGGGGGATGGGAAACCAGGCAGATTACCTGTAGCACCACACAGCAAAGAACGCTCCAAAAAACACGAGCAGGAAAGCCATGTAGGCGCTCCACATGATGACGTACATGGCGTCGAGACCCAGGATTCTCCAGGGAACGGGCGGGGGCGGGGGCTGGGGCTTGGGGCCGCAGACGGCCGAGCAGTCCTGGCAGCTGCACGGCCCCGTAACCTCGTCCACCGACTCCTCACAGCCCTTGGTGGCATTGTTCATGGGCTCCATCCCATGGGCCGGAAGATCTGTGGGAAGGGGTGTGTTAAGAATCTCCATTAAAAAAAATTAATTACAAGGGTTGTACTAAATTATATTTTAACCCAATGATAAGCACATTGAAAGTGTGCACACTGGTCATGCAACCAGAAGAATGAGAAAGATGGAGGTTTCTGGGTGATCGAGTTATGCTTTGCTATTTAGTGCTGCAAAATTTTAAGTTAACCTCAATAACTCTGGCCACAGGGCTCATCACCAACATTCAAGTCCACCATATTTCAGTGTAAACTTTCAATCAAATGTTTATCTCCACTGAGGAGCTAATACTAAGGCAAAACTTCTGAAAAGGCTCCTTTTTTTATTTTACATTTTTAATTTTGCATTGGAGCAAGAAGATCTAACCAGTCCATTCTGAAGGAGATCAGCCCTGGGATTTCTTTGGAAGGAATGATGCTAAAGCTGAAACTCCAGTACTTTGGCCACCTCATGCAAAGAGTTGACTCATTGGAAAAGGCTTTGATGCTGGGAGGGATTGGGGGCAGGAGGAGAAGGGGACGACAGAGGATGAGATGGCTGGATGGCATCACTGACTCGATAGATGCAAGTCTGAGTGAACTCCGGGAGTTGGTGATGGACAGGGAGGCCTGGCGAGCTGCGATTCAAGGGGTTGCAAGAGTCGGACGGACTGAATTGAACTGAACTGAATGGCAGATTAACAGTGTTACAGTTTCAGGTGAAAGGCAAAGGGACTCAGCCATATGTACACATGTCTCTATTCTCCCTCAGACTCCCTTCCCATCCAGGCTGCCATGTAACACTGAGGAGAGCTGCCTGTACTGTACAGCAGGTCCTTGTTGTTTATCCATTTTAGTTTTTGAAAAGGATCTTTTTTTCTCTTACAAATGACTCATTCCTTGAAGTATGTATCAGCACCTGAAGGTAACTCTTCCTCTCCTTCTGCTCATCCAGCCCCTGATAACCCAGGGGTGACCCCTCCAGCTACCTCTCACTAGAGGAAACTCCAGGACCTACTGATCTGAATTAATCTTCTTATTGCACATTGGGGTTTCTGGGCTTTAAAAAAAACCCATTAAGTACAATACACCAAACCTGGGGGGGTGGGGGGGTCACTATCCCCACCTGAAAAGACGGGGGTGATGGTGAAGGGCGCCTGCCCATTGTCCTTGTTGAACATGTACTCGATCCAGTTGGTAGCGTTGCAGGCGCTGGCCTCCCGCCCGCACAGCAGCCCCAGGGCCTTCTCGTTGCTCGAGGGGGCCTCCACATCCCGGCAGGCGTTGTACATGGCTGGTGGGGGAGGAAGGGAGAAGACTGAAACCGCGCTGCTGGAATTCACCGGGTGCAAGCTTACAGGGGGCCTCTCATGTGTGAACATGGAAATCCAGACATACTGCAGGGAACCCGGACAGCAACCACTGAGGGAAGGAACGGAGGTCACCTCTGACTCTGGCTTGTCACCCTGCAAGCGACAGGCTAGGCTGGATTCCAAGCAACTTTAAAGTCAAAGGCAGGACAAGCCGTGGCCATCCCAGTCCACAGGGGCCTGGACAGTGTCACCTTCGTGCAGGGAAGAGCACACTGAAGGCCAAGGAGGGAGATGCAAGACCCTCAGGGCCTCTTCAGCCTGTGCAGCTCCTTCCAAGAAACTACCACTGGTGAATGATGGAACCTCCAGGGTAAACACTGGTTTCGAGACAGAGTTCACCTGTGAACGAACTGAGCAACACTCTCTTCTGGAGCTTTATGTTAGTACGCATAAAGACACATGAAATAGCAATGTCAACGACATTTTGCACGCAAGAAAGCAGTAGTAATGGGTCTTACCTGTTTTTCTTGTTGTTTAGTTGCTAAGTCGCGTCTGACTCTCTGTGTTCCATGGACTGTAGTACACTAGGCTTCAATGGGTCTTACATTAACATTCAATTGCCAGTCCCTGCTTGTTACAAACTTCCTAAAACCTTCTTCCCCTAAACTTTAGAGAGATACTTAGAAATTCATTGTGCTTTACCCTCACTCTTGAAAGGCAGATTAGGTAGTGCAATAGTTTTTTTCAGAACTGAGATAACCCCACTGCTTTAGGGCCTCTAGCTTTGCTGGATAGAAAATCTCCAATTGTCATTCTTCTGAAGTGATTTCCACCTTTTCTCTACTTGCATTTAAGATTATCTGTCACTCAGATTTTATAGTTTTTAAAATGAGCTATATTAAGTTACAAATTCCTTTTTTTTATACCTTTATTGAGATAACTCACATACAATTCACCAATTTAAAGTTACAACTTGATGCCTTTTAGCACATTCATAGATATGAGAAATCATCACCACAGTCAATTTTAAAACATCTTCATCACCTTAAGAAAGAAACCCAGGACCTTAACTAATGCTCCCTTCTCTCCCCACCCCCTTAAGGCCTAAGCAACTACTGATCTACTTCTGTGTCTACAGATTTGCCTATTCTGGACGTTTCATATAAATGAAATCATGTATAGCCTTCTGTGACTGGCTTCTACCACTTAGCATGATGTTTTCAAGGTCTATCTATGTTGCAGCATGGATCCTTATTTTATTGCTTTTTACGGTGAAATAATATTCCATCCTATGGATATACCACATTTGGTTATCTACCTATGTATGTATCAGTTGATGGATATCTGAGTTCTTTTATATAGCCGCCTTTTGGCTATTATGAACATATGTTTTCATTTCTCTTGCGAGTGGAATTGTTGGGTCATATGGGTAACTCCATGTTTAATTGCTTCAGGAACTGCAAGACTGTCTTCCAAACTGACTATACTGTTTCACATTCCCACCAGCTGTATATGAAGGTTCGGATTTCTCCACATACCTGCCAGAACTTGTCTTTTTATTTCAGCCACCCTAATGGCTGTCAAGTGGTACTTCATTGAGGTTTTGATTTGCATTTCCCTGATGACTGATTTTAAGCATCTTTTCATAAACGTATTGACTATTGGTATAAATAACATCCTTGGAAAAATGTTTGCTCAGACTGTTTGCCCATTTTTAATTGGGTTATTTTCTTTTTGAGTTGTCAGAGGTCTTTATATATTCTAGACACAAGTCCTTCATTAAATACATGCTTTGCAAATATTTCTGCCTCTTTTTGATGGTGTCCAAAGTGCAACCATGGGCCGGAAGATCTGTGGGAAGGGGTGTGTTAAGAATCTCCATTAAAAAAAATTACAAAGGTTGTACTAAATTATATTTTAACCCAATGATAAGCACACTGAAAGAAGTCATGCAACCAGAAGAATGAGAAAGACTGGAGGTTTCTGGGTGATCGAGTTATGCTTTGCTATTTAGTCCTGCAAAATTTTAAGTTAACCTCAATAACTTTGGGCACAGGGCTCATCACCAATATTCAAGTCCACCATATTTCAATATAAACTTTCAATCAAATGTTTATCTCCACTGAGAAGCTAATACTAAGGCAAAGCTTCTGAAAAGGCTCCTTTTTTTATTTTACATTTTTTATTTTGTATTGGAGTGTGACCGATTAACACTGTTACAGTTTCAGGTGAAAGGCAAAGGGACTGAGCCATAGTACATGTCCCCATTCTCCCTCAGACTCCCCTCCCATCCAGGCTGCCACATGACACTGAGGAGAGCTGCCTGTGCTGTACAGCAGGTACTGGCTGTTTATCCATTTTATCTTTTGAAAACGCTTTTTACAAATGACTCATTCCTTCAAGTATGTATCAGCACCTGAAGGCAACTCTTCCTCTCCACCTGCTCATCCAGCCCCTGATAACTCAGAGGTTACCCCTCCAGCTACCTCTCACTGGAGGAAACTCCAGGACCTACTGATCTGAATTAATCTTCTTATTGCACATTGGGGTTTCTGGGCTTTAAAAAAAACCATTAAGTACAATACACCAAACCTGAGGGAGGGTGGGGTGTCACTATCCCCACCTGAAAAGACGGGGGTGATGGTGAAGGGCGCCTGGCCATTGTCCTTGTTGAACATGTACTGGATCCAGTTGGTAGCGTTGCAGGCGCTGGCCTCGCACCCGCACAGCAGCCCCAGGGCCTTCTCGTTGCTCGAGGGGGCCTCCACATCCCGGCAGGCGTTGTACATGGCTGGTGGGGGAGGAAGGGAGAAGACTGAAACCGCGCTGCTGGAATTCACCAGGTTCGAGCTTACGGGGGCCTCTCACATGTGAATGTGGAAATACAGACATGTTTTCCCAGCAAGCAGGGCCTGGGACTCCGCATAGCAACAACTGAGGGAAGGAATGCAGGTCATCTCTGACTCTGGCTTGTCACCCTGCAAGCGACAGGCTAGGCCGGATTCCAAGCAATTTAAAATAAAAGGCAGGACAAGCCGTGGCCATCCCAGTCCACAGGGGCCTGGACAGTGTCACCTTCGTGCAGGGAAGAGCACACTGAAGGCCAAGGAGGGAGATGCAAGACCCTCAGGGCCTTTTCAGCCTGTGCAGCTCCTTCCAAGAAACTACCGCTGGTGAATGATGGAACCTCCAGGGTAAACACTGGTTTCGGGATAGAGTTCACCTGTGAATGAACTGAGCAACACTCTCTTGTGGAGCTTTACTTTAGTACGCATAAAGAATGAAATAGCAATGTCAACGACATTTTGCACACAAGAAAGCAGTAGTAATGGGTCTTACCTGTTTTTCTTGTTGTTTAGTTGCTAAGTCGTGTCTGACTCTCTGTGTTCCATGGACTGTAGTACACTAGGCTTCAATGGGTCTTACATTAACATTCAATTGCCAGTCCCTGCTTGTTACAAACTTCCTAAAACCTTCTTCCCCTAAACTTTAGAGAGATACTTAGAAATTCATTGTGCTTTACCCTAACTCTTGAAAGGCAGATTAGCTAGCGCAATAGTTTTTTTCAGAACTGAGATAACCCCACTGCTTTAGGGCCTCTAGCTTTGCTGGACGGAAAATCTCCAATTGTCATTCTTCTGAAGTGATTTCCACCTTTTCTCTACTTGCATTTAAGATTATCTGTCATTCAGATTTTATAGTTTTTAAAATGAGCTATATTAAGTTACAAATTCCTTTTTTTTATACCTTTATTGAGATAACTCACATACAATTCACCAATTTAAAGTTACAACTTGATACCCTTTAGCACATTCATAGATATGAGAAATCATCACCACCACAGTCAATTTTAAAACATCTTCATCACCTTAAGAAAGAAATCTAGGACCTTAACTAATGCTCCCTTCTCTCCCCACCCCCTTAAGCCCTAAGCAACTATTGATCTACTTCTGTGTCTACAGATTTGTCTATTCTGGATGTTTCATATAAATGAAATCATGTATAGTCTTCTGTGACTGGCTTCTACCACTTAGCATGATGTTTTCAACGTCTATCCATGTTGCAGCATGGATCCTTATTTTATTGCTTTTTATGGTCAAGGACCTTAACTAATGCTCCCTTCTCTCCCCACCCCCTTAAGCCCTAAGCAACTATTGATCTACTTCTGTGTCTACAGATTTGTCTATTCTGGATGTTTCATATAAATGAAATCATGTATAGTCTTCTGTGACTGGCTTCTACCACTTAGCATGATGTTTTCAACGTCTATCCATGTTGCAGCATGGATCCTTATTTTATTGCTTTTTACGGTCAAATAATATTCCATCCTATGGATATACCACATTTGGTTATCTACCTATGTATGTATCAGTTGATGGATCTGAGTTGTTTCATATAGCCGCCTTCTGGCGATTATGAACATATATTTTCATTTCTCTTGTGAGTAGAATTGTTGAGTCATATGTGTAACTCCATGTTTAATTATTTCAGGAACTGCAGGACTGTTTTCCAAAGTGACCACACTGTTTCACATTCCCACCAGCTGTGTATGAAGGTTCCGATTTCTCCACATACCTGCCAGAACTTGTCTTTTAATTGCAGCCACCCTAATGGCCGTCAAGTGGTACCTCATTGAGGTTTTGTTTTGCATTTCCCTGATGACTGATTTTAAGCGTCTTTTCATAAACGTACTGACTGTTTGTATAAATAACATCCTTGGAAAAATGGTGGCTCAGAGGTTAAAGCATCTGCCTCTGATGCAGGAGACCCAGGTTCGATCCCTGGGTCGGGAAGATCCCCTGGGGAAGGAAATGGTAACCCACTCCAGTATTCTTGCCTAGAGAATCCCATGAACACAGAAGCCTGGTAGGCTATAGTCCACGGGGTCGCAAAGAGTCGGACACAACTGAGCGAATTCACTTTCACTGGCTGTCAAGTGGTACCTCAATTGTGGTTTTGATTTGCATTTCCCTGATGACTGATTTTAAGCATCTTTTCATAAACATATTGACTGTTTGTATAAATAACATCCATGGAAAAATGTTTGCTCAGATTCTTTGCCCATTTTTAATTGAGTTATTTTCTTTTTGAGTTGTGAGAGGTCTTTATATATTCTAGACATAAGTCTTTCATTAAATACATGCTTTGCAAATATTTCTGCCTCTTTTTGATGGTGTCCAAAGTGCAAGTTTTTTATTAAATTTTTTTGGTTACATTTTAAATTGATCATTATAGTAATTGACTATAATTGCTGTTATAGTCAACAATTTTGCTGAATTCTCATTCTCTCATTTTATTGTTTTGGGGCCCATTCTTTATTCAGCTGCATCTAATCGATCTTTTATCCACTTGCATGACTATTTCTCATTAACTGGAACTGGATCTTCCAGTTGGTTCTGTTTCTAATCTGTTCATTCTCTTTCCCTAGGGTCCTACTCTTTCAGAACTCTTTCATTTCAGTCGTTTTCAACAAACATGACATGGTCTTTTTCAGACTGTTCTATGGTCTTCAGTTGCTGGGATACCTTTCTCCTGTTTGTCACACCTGCTTACTTTCCCTTATGGTGATTGGTTTCTTCACAGGCAAAATCTCTCTGCCAACTAGGTCTCCCTTCCACCCCATCTCTGCAGTCTTGCAGTAACTTATGAAATTATGCATTTCATGTCCAACAGAACCAAAGTCCAAATGGTTCCTAAAATGTATAGAAATGAACCTGCACAAACTAAAACTTCCATGAGGGAACTTATAGTTAGGAAGGAGTTAAAGAATATACTTTAAGGAGATCGTTTCATAGGTTGTAGCTCAAGTCCCAGAAGACAAGCAAAGCAACAACTCACATTTCCACTGGCATTTCAGTGCTAACGGAACTGAGAACTGTCCTTTTTCACAGAGCTGACAGGACAACTTGATCCACTGTCCTGATATCAAATATAAAAGAGGGATAATTTTAAAGTTTACTTACCACTGGCAAAATTCTCTCCAATATAGTACTGTAATTCTTTTACATTTGTTTTCGTCTGGTTTGTAGTAGGGTCAACATAATCTTCAGTTGCTGTAACATTCAGAAACTGACTTTGTCGAGGGCTACATGTCAGCTCACAAAACAGGTTCACTAGGTTATAAAAACAGGATGGACATCTGAAGAAAAAAGAAACTATTTTGAATGATCTCGTGGAATAACAGGGCAAGCAAAAAGATGATTTAAAATACACAAAGACTATTTTAAATTCAATGTAAATCAGCAAATGGATTACCATAAGGACATATTCAACCCAGCAATTCCAAACCTAAAACCTCGTGTTAAAATAAAGACACGTCTTTAAAAACCACCCTAATTACTAACATTTGTGCTGCCCAGATGTAATTTCAAGAAACAAATGCTCTCTGAATCCTGCACTTTATAATTCGGTCCTGTTTCCTATATCTTGAAGCCAAAAGGACTTAGGACTACCATGGTGACATTCTGATTGAAAATAAAAAAGGGGAAAAATGAGATTTACACATTAGTGCTTTCATCTCGGAACCTACTGAAGGGCTCTCTTTCAAGCCCCAGATAACCTTAGGCTGTCTCTAAACACAAGAGGATTCCCCATGATTAGAGAAGATAAAAGAATAGCAGTGGTGTTCTCTAGCTACATGCACTTCAGAAGCACCTGGTTTTCACAAGAACCGAAAGCTGCCCGCTGTTAAGATTCTATTGTTGACCCGTTACATGGCAGAAGACCTCTGTCTTCCCCTTTAGTTCCCTGCTACCTGCAAAACCTATTCCTTCCTCAGGCTTGCGTTCTTGCAACACAACCAATCCAGACTGCCCCCCATTCTGCTCCCATCCAGATGACCACACATGACACAGAACAAGGACGGTCTGGTCTCGGCCTTCAAAGCTGCCGGTCTCGTGGGACGTTCCTGGTGGACTGGTGGTTAAGACTCCTCGCTTTCAATGTTAAGAGGCATGGGTTTCCTCCCTGGTCAGAGAACTAAACTAAGATCCCACATGCTGCACGGCACGGCCAAAAATAAAAGCCTCCAGTGTAGTGAAGGAGCAGACTCACACATTGACTTGCTTTCAGGAGTCCCACGCTTTACTGTAACAGACAGGAATGACAATTACACCACCTGAACAGAAATCACTCCTGGGGAGCACTGCTTCCTACCACTTTCCATAAGTTACAAACTTCTCTCCATGTTACTCCATTTAACTTCTACAGTTATCAGTTTGGACAGCTGCACGATATTCTGTATTAGCATCTCATTGCTATTATAAATAAAGCTTTGTTACCTCTGACAACATGGGAAATACTTGGCTATCTTTTGATGTTGATGCCCATAATGCCTCACGTAGAGTAGATGCTAAAAAAATGTATTTGGTCGAATGACAGCTTCAGTCTGGCTCCAGCAAGAACCATGAGATTTCCTTCCATAAGACACACTGGCCTGATTAGAGTCTCAACTCTAATGCTCTAATTAGATCTATTACTACATTGTATGCTGTCCTGACAGAATATACAGGGGGATGGTTTCCTGCTCCGCACTGCCAACTGGAAATCTGGCAAGAAACAAGGTTGCCCACTTGAGGCCTGTGACCTGCAGTGAGACCTGCATAGGGAAGCACGTGGCCTTCTATCCACCTGCATTGGGGGCTCACAATGTGCTGCTCGGAAGGCCACCACCAGCTCACTCTTCTCACATTTGAAAACTGCTGGGTATGCTTGGAGAACATCTATTGCATGGCCCTTTTCACTGCCCCGGTCACAGAGAACACAGTGGACAGCAAACTAACTTTGACAAAACCAGCCAACTCTGCCAGATCAGGCTTGTGAACAGTCCCCAAAGGCAGGCTCCAATGAGGAAGAGAGAACCACGCACAAACCAGGGGAGGGAGGCGAGGCAGAGGACTGTGTGGAGGAGGGTCTGGGGTCAGACACCCAGGCAGGATCCCCGGAACCTCTCCTCTCCACTGTGGGAAGGGGCTCAAGTCTGAAAGGACCCAGACTCCAGTGCAGGTCCCCTTTGGGGTGAAGACATCTCAGAAGCAAACCAAGTAGCAACTCTGAATGTAATGAGAGCTACTCTATCAGAAGTTCTTATTTATCTCTGAGAAGTCCTAAGATAGCATTCTTAAAATGAGCACAAAACAGGGGAGGGAGGCGAGGCAGAGGACTGTGTGGAGGAGGGTCTGGGGTCAGACACCCAGGCAGGATCCCCGGAACCTCTCCTCTCCACTGTGGGAAGGGGCTCAAGTCTGAAAGGACCCAGACTCCAGTGCAGGTCCCCTTTGGGGTGAAGACATCTCAGAAGCAAACCAAGTAGCAACTCTGAATGTAATGAGAGCTACTCTATCAGAAGTTCTTATTTATCTCTGAGAAGTCCTAAGATAGCATTCTTAAAATGAAACAAGAACTAACTTTTAAACCCATTTTCTCTGCATGCTTGCCAGTCAACCCACCTGGACAGAAACTGCAGAGGCAGCTGCAGGTTGTCTTTCAGTGTGTGAAGCTGCTGGACATCACAGCAAAGACTGACATTGCCAAAGAAGAACCCTGGACAGAGCTCCTTTCGGGAGAGAAAACATGAACATCAGAGGAGCCACATCTATCAGAAGTTCTTATTTATCTCTGAGAAGTCCTAAGATAGCATTCTTAAAATGAAACAAGAACTAACTTTTAAACCCATTTTCTCTGCATGCTTGCCAGTCAACCCACCTGGACAGAAACTGCAGAGGCAGCTGCAGGTTGTCTTTCAGTGTGTGAAGCTGCTGGACATCACAGCAAAGACTGACATTGCCAAAGAAGAACCCTGGACAGAGCTCCTTTCGGGAGAGAAAACATGAACATCAGAGGAGCCACGTTAAATAAACACAAACGCTCCTCAAAGAGGAGAACACTTTATGCACATCATCCTTTTTTAGGTACACAAGGGTGACAACTATTTGCAAAGTTCTTGCACAATTCTTTTAAAAGGTCATCAAACTGGGATGACCCAGAGAGATGATATGGAGAGGGTGGTGGGAGGGGGGCTCAGGGTTGGGAATTCATGTACACCTCTTACAGATTCATGACAACGTAGTGCAAAGCCAATACAGTATTGTAAAGTAATAAAATAAAATATAAATAAATAAATAAAAGGTGATCAAATTTCCTCTAGATAACCAGCAATTCACAAAAGTAGAGGTAGTACAGACATTTCAATTTTTTTTCTTATTCGGAAGCTCACTTTCTTTCCTTGACAGTCATTTTACCTCTTTTTAGGTTACTTGGTTATGTTTAACCAGAATGCTATTTTCTGTGAGTCACTCCAGGAAAAGTCAAATGCCTTTAGAAATTGTGATGGAAGAAGTAAATATGTCCAGAAGACCTGCTACTGTGTCAGCTCGATTTTAAATAACTGCAGCCTCTAAAGCCAGCCTTTTAACCTGGATTTTTCCAGTTCTTTTCTAATATCCCTGTGTATGAGCGATGGTATAAGACACAAGAAACAGATTCCTGGTGGCAGTCAAAGGTCACAGGCTCTCAGTGGAAACTGGAGGAACCTCCGAAGTGAAGAGAGGACAAGCGAGTCACAGCCCCTCAGCAGCCTCATCTAGGAATCAAAAGGGGCTAACTCTGAGTAATTCTGAGTGCATTTTGAAGAAGCTGCAAAGAGCAACAATGGGAAGTACCAAGACCACGTCCCTCAGTAGTAACCTGCTACTGGGAAACTATGAGCAAGGCATAGTCAACCTCAGAAAAATGACGCCTGCAGAGTTAGTATGTTATCTTCTCTGCTACAGGTGAGAGTCTTGGACAAAAGAAGCCCGTTCATTCCACCTCTACCCCCACCCCACGGGGAATATTTACGGTGTAACTGCAGAGGGTCTCTGATTAGTGTTTTCTGTTCCCAGCGCCCAAGACTACTCACTCACCTGCACTAGGTCATAGCCGTCCTGTGGCAATGGCTTCGGTGGCCCAGAATATCTGCAGTTGTATCTCTTATCCCCAGATGCGATTCCACACTCTCCATACCAAATGCAGGATTGTGAAAATACCTGCAAAAGTCAACAGAAAACGGTTCATTAGGGCCTCAGGGATAACACAAACTTCAGCAGCAAAAACGCCCTCATTCACAGAAGCGTCCAACAGTACCTGCCAAGGGAAGTAAAAGCCAGAGGCACCAGTTAGTTGAACATTTTGAAGCATTAATTAAACCCAAAGCTCAATCCTGGAGAAGACTCTTGAGAGTCCCTTGGACAGAAAGGCGATCAAACCAATCAATCCTAAAGGAAATCAACCCTGAATATTCACTGGAAGGACTGGTACTGAAGACGAAGCTCCAATATTTTGGCCACCTGAGATGAAGAGCTGACTTCACACTGGAAAAGACCCTGAGGCTGGGAAACAGTGAGGGCAGGAGGAGAAGCGGGAGGCAGAGGATGAGATGGTTGGATGGCATCAGCAACTCAATGGACAAGAGTCTGAAGAAACTCCAGGAGACAGTGAAGGACAGGGAATCCCAGCACGCCACAGCCCATGGGGGCGCAGAAGAGTGGAATACGACTTAGCGAATGAACAACAAATTCTAAAACTTTATGAGCAAGGCACAGTCAACATGTGAAGTCAGTCAGCAAAGTATTAGAAAGTATTTACATGATTTCTACTTACTGCTAGATTATTTATTAAGAGGAAGCGACAGTTCCATGCAAGAATCACTATCAATCAGTGTAGAAGAAAGCAAGATAGTACATCAGTCTGTGATTACTAAGGCTCTATTTTTACACATCAGGATAAGGAACTGAGTCAGGTGTAAATAATGAAAGAAAAGTTCCTTATCTGCTAAGGTTAATTAATATCAGCACACCATGAGTAATGTGGGAAAAAAAATACATAAGGAGGAGGAACAAGAATGAGTATCTTGTCCTTGAGTTTAAAGAAAACACAAGAAATGTGCATACTTTAAGGAAAATCACCTCAGAATCTTGAAAGAATGTAAAACCTCTTGCATAAAGATTTCTCAAGGACCATTCTTATTCACCATGTGAGAGTCACATGGCATCAGACAGTCAGGGGGGTGCACGAGTGTGACTCATCTCATCAGCAAGGCCACCAAGCTCCACCAAGCTGGCCAGGGTCACGGCTGGCATGACTGTGCAGTCAGCTATCCTGCAGGGAAACAGCAGCTTTTGAGAAGTAACCATGGCTTCCGAGGTGCCTGATGGAAAAGCCATTTTTGAAAAATGGGCACAGATGCAAGACAGTGAACTGTCTCCAAGGACAAGGGCATGTGACCCACACACCCTGCAAGGAGCTGAGCAGCGCTGGTCCCTGATGAAAAGACACAAAGCTCACAACAGGCCCTGAAAACATGGGAGGGAAAGCAGGCAGGAGATGGAGGGGTGCTGGGGGGAAATCTAAGAGCCCACAAGACTTGTCTCTAAATTCATTCTTTCGATATTTTAAGCCAGTAATTGTGACTTAGCCCAGCTTGATTCATTAAGTCATAGGTTTAGGCCACGAGGGAGGGAACTTATACAAATGAGGAAGCGACAAGCATTCAGCAATGCCATGTCCCAAACCTTTGGCAAGAACTTAAAAATTCCACCATTCCTATACAAAAAGAATCATACTTTTGTCTGTAAATCCAGCGGTTCTAGGAAAAGTACTGCTCTTCGGATTTTTGGGTTTCCCACTAAAAGGCCATCATCCATGTACTGAAGTGCTGAAAGGCAAGTAAGCCAAGGAGGGTAATAACTACTGATGTTGACCTGTAACTTACATACTAGGGACCAACCCCTTGGAATTCTCACCCCACACCATGCCTCTCGCACAGAATTCTCAGCAGACCAACAGGGCAAGCAGGTGCTGGCCAAGGGGCACTCTGGCTCATCACCCGCAGGAGTGACAGGAATCCAGTCAAAAAAATCAGCACAGCTCTCGCATGACTAACAAATGGGCATCTGGAGTCTATGTTCCCCTTCCTCAGCACTAGGCGCGCTACGGGAGTGCTCTCTGGGTCCTATTGACAAGATCATCCTTCATAATCTACACCATCTGTCTCAAAGCAAAGGAGTTTCTATCCACCAGGCAGAAGAGATGGGGGTGGAGAACGAGCTTGAGGGGCGGGAGGTCAGGAGTCCTGGGCCCTGATCCTTAATAAATGCTGAGCCCAGCTGCACCTGGAGCGGGCCACCCAGCCGTGCCGAGTAGGAGTCTCCCACCTCCTACTCACTCCTGACCACCCCCGACCCCGGTTACGTCACAGTTCAGGTGGGAAGACTGAATTTGGGAATAAATGAGAAAGCACTTAGCCAGAAAGCACCACCCATCAAACGTAAGGAATCATTCTCCAGGTTTTCCAAGAAGTATGTGGGACTTCAACCAAAGAGGTTCAAAGACCTGAACAAAATAAACAAGCTGAAGCT
The DNA here is from genome assembly GCA_006408675.1 of Madoqua kirkii. NCBI lineage: Eukaryota > Metazoa > Chordata > Mammalia > Artiodactyla > Bovidae > Madoqua > Madoqua kirkii. The sequence continues at coordinate 7,317 of SJYC01083804.1, read as the reverse complement.
TCTTCCCGGCCAGGAAAAAACTGGGCTTGAGTCATTGCTCTTAGGTGCGCTTTCCCAAGTCATCTGCTGGAAGAGGCTGAACCAGAGGGGCCCAAAGGTGCTCACAGGCCACCTGCTGGGTGCTCTCACCTTAGGAACCCAACACAACCTTACAGCATGAGCGAGAGGGCAGTGTTTGTTTTGGTTTTTTTCTTCTTTTTTTGGTTGCACCATGCCAGGTGGGATTAGCTCCTCAACCAGGAATAGAACCCCTGCCCCCTGCAGTGGAAGCCTGGAGTCTTAACCATTGGACCACCACTGAAGTCCCCAGAAGGTGCTATTATTTTGCCCAATTTACAGATGAACAAACAGAAGCAGAGACTTTGAATCCAAGAGCAGCAGAGGCAGGATTCAAACCAGAAACAGACTCTCCACAAGATACAATTAACCCTTTAATGAAGGTCCTTGCTCTGGCATCAGCCTCCCCCCACTCTGTGAGCAGGCACGAAAGCCTCTGAGTTCACCTGCATGGCTGCACCAGTGGGGGAGGCCTCGTGCCCACCTCCAGGCTGTCTCTCCGCCTCCCCTGGGCTCAACTACAGCTGAAACCCAAGCGCCTCCTTCCACCCCAGGCCCGGCTGCTGCCATGGTCCCAAGCCTCTCGGGGGACTCCACCACCTGGGCCCCCTCTCGTCCACATGTTCAACCTCATCTCCATGTTGGTCCTTTCACCTGCTCCTCCCATAAAGGTGGCCCCATTTCCTTCCCCGCTCACAACTCCCCTCCAGCTGCACTTCCAGCCACAACAGCTGAGATGCTCACAAGGAAACCAATCCTTCTTCCATCACCAGGCCCTCTTCAGCAGGGTTTAAAGCCCCGTGTCCTCTCCCACCAGCCTCCGGGAAGCCTCCCTGGTGCAGTCTCCCCCACCGTTGCCTACCCTGAACCCCTCCCCTGGGAGCCAACAGGCCTCCTCTGTCCACCTCATCACCTCCCTCCACCTGGTCTGTTCCCACGGACGCCACCTCTACCACCCCCACCCCATGGCACCCAGCAGCCAGCCACTGGCTAAGGGTGGCCCCATCAGCTCAACCCCAGAACAGGTCTATGAATCTAGTACTAAAATAACATCATTTCACAGATGAGGAAACCGAGGGTTACACAGGTGGGTAAAGTGACTACTCTGAGGCCACATCTGAGAACTGGGAGAGCCAGGCCTGGCTGGTTGGAAGCTGGAGTGCTTACTCCTTATGCTGCACTGGGGTCACTCCTCTGTGGACCACTGACTGGGCCGTGCTCATCTCTGCAGCCAGTCTAGAACCTAGCTAAAGTTCCAATGACCAGAATTTCTGGTCTCCAAATGGCCACAGCACTACATTGGCCAGGACTTTATTAACAAGGACGAGGGCTGCACCTTGAGATCCCTGGAAAATTTCCTGGAATATGAGGGCCACAGGAGCCAACACGCAGACCAAGGGCATGGGCACAGGCCACACACCTGTGTGCCCAGGGAACCACATGATTTCCAAAGGCAAGGTGACTGGATGAGAGCTGCCTTTACTGATACAAGAACACCTGTTGCTGCTTCATACCCATACTCCCCTGGAAGAGCAGATCCTGCTGATACCAAAAGTCACCAAGGTTTGAGGTCTGCCAGGACTCCAAGGGGGGCTTCCCTGGTGACTCAGTGGTAAAGAATCCACATGCAATGCAGGAGATTCAAGTTCAATCCCTGGGTTGGGAAGATCACCTGGAGAAGGGCATAGCAACCCACTCCCATATTCTTGCCTGGGGAATCCCGTGGACACAGGAACCTGGTGGGCTTCTGCTGGGAGCCACCACGGGCGATCCCACCCATGACAGGATCATGTGGAAGAGAACTGTTAAGTAAGGCTTCAGGGCTCAAGGGGCTCCCTAGGCTTTCTTGAGCATCTACCTCAAAACCAGAATCTCTCTGTTTTACTGTTTCATGACTTTCACCAACTCCTCTGACATTAACAGGGGGCTAACCCTGACCACCTTTCTCTGGAGAAAATCAACTTACGGCTATAGCTAATAAGTCTCCTGCACATGGGAGGACTATTTCAAATCAAACCCCCTCTGTTAGCATTCTAGCTTGCTTGGTAGGCATATCCAGACTCTTACAGCTACGAATGTGATTATTTACAGCCTCCCAACTGTGAGAGGCACGGAAAGCCTAAAACGTAGAGCCTTTCAAAGAGTTAAAAGTTGTTAGAGTAGTGCTGGTGTAGGATTTCATTATTGGGCCAATGCTTGTTGCTAAGTTCCCATGTCTCTTATCCACTGTGCACCTGGGAATGAATTAGTTAACACAGTGAGAATGTAGGAAAAACAACTGTAGCCTTGAAATTAACCATATCAGACTTTTGAGCTAATTGGTTCTTTCTTGTAATTCATTGCACCTTTGCTCTGTGAAAAACATAACTGTTTGGCATTTTCTGAGCCTGACATAGATTAGAAATACAAAGAAAAAATCCTTTGAGGGAAAAAAAGTTTTCTGGTTGAGCAGCCTTTATCAAAAGAGGGTCATAAAATGTTCACAGGCCTCCAAGGCCAGAAGATACTGTCAGTTCAGTTCAGTCGCTCAGTCGTGTCCGTCTCTTCACGACCCCATGAATTGCAGCACGCCAGGCCTCCCTGTCCATCACCATCTCCCGGAGTTCACTCAGACTCACGTTCATCGAGTCCATGATGCCATCTAGCCATCTCATCCTTGGTCGTCCCCTTCTCCTCCTGCCCCCAATCCTTCCCAGCATCAGAGTCTTTTCCAATAAGTCAACTCTTCACATGAGGTGGCCAAAGTACTGGAGTTTCAACTTTAGCATCATTCCTTCCAAAGAAATCCCAGGGTTTATCAACTTCAGAATGGACTGGTGGGATCTCCTTGCAGTCCAAGGGACTCTCAAGAGTCTTCTCCAACACCACAGTTCAGAAGCATCAATTCTTTGGCGCTCAGCCTTCCTCACAGTCCAACTCTCACATCCATACATGACCACAGGAAAGATCATAGCCTTGATTAGATGGACCTTAGTCAGCAAAGTATTGTTTCTGCTTTTGAATATACTATCTAGGCTGGTCATAACTTTTCTTCCAAGGAGTAAGCGTCTTTTAATCCCATGGTTGCAGTCACCATCTGCAGTGATTTTGGAGCCCAAAAAATAAAGTCTGACACTGTTTCCACTGTTTCCCCATCTATTTCCCATGAAGTGATGGGACCAGATGCCATGATCTTTGCTTTCTGAATGTTGAGCTTTAAATCAACTTTTTCACTTTCCTCTTTCACTTTCATCAAGAGGCTCTTTAGTTCTTCTTCACTTTCTGCCATAAGGGTGGTTTAGGTATGCAGAGAAAATCCTGGTCTCAATAAGGGCAAAACTGTATCTTTCATTTCCCTCTATGTACAAAAAAGTATTTAAGTACCTTTTGAAAATAAAGTAATTGGGCCTCACTCACTGAAGCAGCTTGGCCTCCTCGTTCAATAATTCTCTCTCTCTCTCTCCCTCTCTTTTTCAGGCTGATCCCTTGGAGCATTGAGGCTCCCTGCGTTCACTTATCTGCCCAGTTTCTAAGACCTGAATGGGAAGACGCATCTTCACTTCCTCGGGAGGCTGGGAGGGCACCTGTGTCCTTCGTAAACAGGGCAAACTTCTTTTCTCAAAGTTTTATTGGTTCTTTATGTAAACCAAGGAATATGAGCCTCTTTCTCTCCTCTATTTTCTTATCTTTAACATTCTTTCCTTATCTCTCTCTAAATCAATTGTCAATGAAATTTCTCCTTCGGGTTTCCCTGGATCCTGCGGGTGCTGGACCCCGGCAGGCTTCAGTCTAAGAGGTCGCAAAGAATTGGATACAACTGAGCGACTACACACACAGACATAGCTTCAAGGGCACCAGACCACATGTGATCTGGTTGGAGATGGTTGGTGGTGGTTGCATTACACGTGATATACCTAATATCCATTCCTGTAATTTAAAACCATGAACTTTATGTGTATTTTGACATAAAACATGAGCTCTGATGTCCTTCACCACTTACGAGAAAAGTCCAGTGGCAAGGACTGCAGAGAGCATGTTCTTGGTTATACTGAGATTAAACAGAGTAGAGTGACCATCAGTTGTAACACCATGGATCTGAATGTCACTAACACACCCAGCATCTCTAGTAATAAGTGTTGCAAAAGCTCCACTGAGCAGGGCAGTGGGGTAGGGTGTGGGGGACAAGCCCAAAGAAGGATAATTCTTCCCAGTTCATCTCATGGGCACTGACCAGTCTCTTACAGGGTGACTCGTGACCACAAGAACTATCTTATTTAAGCATTTAAACATTTGACCAATTCCTAAGAAGTCAAAAATAAATGATCGTAGATTTTAATTACAGAATACCCACCGATCACAATTATTCAGACATCACAAATACACGTGAGATAACAGGGAGCACCCCCCTCAGCTCTCCACCCCTATCCCATTCCTCAAGTTTAACAAATGTTCATCTATTAGATCCTGGTCTTCCGGGTTTTCAATTTCCCATAATAGGTAAACCTATATAGCACCTACACAAACACAACTGAATTAACTTTTAAACACATATTCTCAAACAAATCTCAATTACCCTCCATGACTGGCTCTACTTGAACTAACTGTATTGATCCAGGTCCCCAAGGACAGACTCTAGCCCTTGTCTGCTGTCCCTTGTTTTCTCTGCAGATTTCAGTCTCCCCCTAGCCCTCACATCTTGGGACAGCCTCCCTTTTTACAAGCCTCACCCAAGACTCACTGCCAACAATGAATTTAACTCTGACTCTTTTCACCTGGTCTGGGTGAGCTGTCCTGGGGAGAGGGAGGTGGTGCTATTATTATGTCCAACTTACAGATGAGCAAACTTGAGATGTGGCCTCAGAGGTGCTCATGGACATCCCTCATCAATGCTCAAGCCACCAGACATTCTGCACCCAGAGCTCTGTATACTCCCATTCCATAAGCTCCCCTGTGGATCCACCAGGACTAGGTGGATAAACTTTTCCTTTTTTCTTTTTAATTTAATACTTATTTATTTGGGCTTCCCTGGTGGCTCAGACTGAAGAATCTGCCTGCAATGTGGGGGACGTGCGCTGGATCTCTGGGTTGGGAAGATCCCACTGGAGTGGCAACCCACTCCAGTATTCTTGCCTGGACAATCCCATGGACAGACGAGCCTGGCGGGCTATAGTCTATGAGGTCAAAATGAGTCAGACACGACTGAGCAACTAACACACAGACATATACATGTTTATTTGGCTGAACTGGGTCTTAGTTTTGGCTCATGGGATCTTTGTCACGGTATTTGGACTCTTTACTTGCAATACTTGGGGTTTCCTTCCCTGACCAGGGATGGAACCCAGGCCCCCTGCATTGGGAGCACAGAGTCTTAGCCATTGGATATGGTTCAAAGAGAAGTTTTTCTAGTTCAGGGAACCCCTTCACCAGACTTCCCCTGTGACTCACTACACCCTCATCATAGACACAAGCCTACAAGTGGGCACCAGGGCTTGGGATTCCCACTGGACCTGGTTTAATCAGCACTAGATCCTTAGACATCCCCCACAACATCCAACCACACAGTTTTCAAGGAAACTGTAGATAAACGAATAGCAGTGAGGTGCTCACGCCCAAGGGAAGCCGACCCAAGGAGTCAGGACTGGGAGTTCCAGGCCCACTCTCTCCACGGCTAGGTTTGTGACAAGGCGAAATTCAATTAACCCCCCCACTTTCGGGCCTCCATTCCCCTGGATGTAAAGGGAGCAGACAAGAAGTAACTTGCCGTCTCTGGAAGACCAAGTTGCCTTATGTGAAGCACGCAGGTGAGTTCCGATTTGGTGGCGGACTAACCTTTATTTACCTCCCCACTCGCCTTCATCTTTAGGTGAGAAGTCGGATCTCCTAAACAAATTTACAAATTCCTGCACAAATGGCATAATGAAGTGGGTGGGGAGACAGGTTAAAATGATAAGAAGCCTATCCCTTTCCACCCATTTTCTTTCTCCCTTCTTGATCCCACATCCTAAACCCAGAAATCAGATGACCATGGAGGAAATGAGCTAAAAACAGATCAAACAGGCACACCCCAGCGGCCATCGCCCTCCCGACCACTGGGAAGAGGACGTGGCCGGAAAAAGGCACCGGAGTCGCGGCACAGACCGCCGCCCTCCCCGACTCGCGGCCCCACCTCGTCCCCCACAGCTCGCCCTGGTCGCCGGCGGCCACTCACCTGCGCCGGGCAGAACAGCAGCAGGAGGAGGCCGAGGGCTGGGCCGTGCACGCCCATGCTGCCGCGGCGACGGGCTGCGGAGGTCGGAGAGACTTGGCTCCCACTTCTGGATGCAACCTTTCGAGCCTGGGTGCAACCGTTCGAGCCTGGGCGCACCCGTCCTGGGGCGGGGCCCGAGCAGGTGAGGGCGGGGAGGGGACGGGGAGGGGGCGGGGCTAGTAGGGCCCGGACCGCTTCTTGTCACAGCTGGTTCCCAGTCCCCGCTCCGCACTAATTCCGCCTCAGCCGCGGCGTGGGGCCAGGGACGAAGAGACCCGGGCAGAGCTGAACATTTGGAATCCGGCCTGGGAAGGATATTTCTGGGGTTGTCGGAACAGTGTGTGGTTTGATGCTTTAACTCCTTTCTCCCCGTTTTGTCATTCCTCGATTGGAAATGGGAGGGCGAGAATGTTTAGCAAATCGAGGTGCGTGGGGACAGTTTTCCCAATTAAGATCCCACTTCTAGCGGACCCAGTTGACACCTCAAGCAAGTTCTCTTTCCAAAGCCAGTTACCCGAAAGGAATCGGTGCCTAGGCACTTCTAGCAAAGCTGGGGGCGGCGCCAAGCGGTGGCCTGACTGTGTTGTGATCCGAGAGATGAGCGGGCGGAGCGTGGCAGTGGCCGATGCCTCAGAGCTGCCCAATCTCTTGTTTTCTGTCCGCTCAGCCCACTTTGGAAAAAAGTTCTAGAACCACACCATCTGCACGTTTTGTCATTCCTCGATTGGAAATGGGAGGGCGAGAAGGTTTTAGCAAATCGGGGTGCGTGGGGACAGTTTTCCCAATTAAGATCCCACTTCTCAGCGGACCCAATTGGCAAGTTCTCTTTCCAAAGCCAGTTACCCGAAAGGAATCGGTGCCAAGGCACTTCCAGCAAAGCTGGGGGCGGCGCCAAGCGGTGGCCTGACAGTGTTATGATCCGAGAGCTGAGCGGGCGGAGCGTGGCAGTGGCCGATGCCTCAGTTTCTGCCCAATCTCTGTTTTCTGTCCGCTCAGCCCACTTTGGAAAAAAGTTCTAGAACCACACCATCTGC
>SJYC01083802.1:0-13202 GCA_006408675.1 Madoqua kirkii | reverse complement strand
AAAGAGTCGGACATGACTGAGTGACTGAACTGAACTGAACTGAATAAGAGCCTACTAAATAGCACAGGGAACTCTACTCAATATTCTGTAATGACATATATGGAAAAAGAATTTTCAAAACAATGAGTATATGCATATGTATAACAGATTCACTTTGCTGTACAACAGAAACGAACAAAACATTGTAAATCAACTATACTACAATAAACATTTTTTAAAGATATAAATTTTCAACAATGTCTCTCTTCTCTTCTCTATCAGGAGGACAAAAGTTAATCATGGGAGGCAACTTTAGATCCTTTCAGCCTGGAGATGGCACCTACGTAACAAACTTTATTAACTAGCCTTTATCTACCATTAGTCTCCTCCCATATATTTACCTTCCCACAGTATGCTGCCCTTGGAAGATTAAAACTGCTCTCTTTCGTCCTGTCATTTCCCCATAAATTTACTGTTGTTTGTTAAAGATGCTATATTTTTAGATCCTTTCAGCCTGGAGATGGCACCTACGTAACAAACTTTATTAACTAGCCTTTATCTACCATTAGTCTCCTCCCATATATTTACCTTCCCACAGTATGCTGCCCTTGGAAGATTAAAACTGCTCTCTTTCGTCCTGTCATTTCCCCATAAATTTACTGTTGTTTGTTAAAGATGCTATATGAGCAAGCATTCTAAGCTGCAGCTTTGAGTTACTTTTCATTGTTCCCTGGGTATTGCCCATATATACTTGAGGTATATAAGTTAATAAACTTGTTTTCTCATTTTAATTTGTCTTTTGTTAAAGGGCTCTAAGCCAAGAACTTAGAGGAGTGGAAAGAAAATTACTTTTTTTCATCCCCTATAAGCAAACATTACTATTCTCATAGTCTGCCTTGCTGGCCTTGTCACAGGAGGGTTACTTCAATTACCTAAGAATCAGATTTTACTAGAAAACATATATTACACTGTTTTTTTCTTATGCTCCAAGTAATGGTCTCCACAATTACATATTTATGATCAATTCCATACTGTATTCCTAAAACAGACATGATATGGACTTAAAATTTAAAACAACTCAATTATTGGCAGAGTAAAGGTGGAACCATCTTCATGAGTAATTTTTGATAATACCAGAGCAAAGTAACTAATATGAATCAAAATACTCCAGCCCTAAATTTGACACAAAAAATGTTTTGCTAACTACTATGACTGGAAGGATCTTTATAGAAGAATTCTCTTAACTATACTACAAACAAGAGAACTGTTGCTCTCTCTTTTACTACTGTAGGAGTTTCGTTCAATAAAACTACTGATAGCTGTAAAGACAGTCACAGTAAATTGCTTGTGTGTGCTAAGTGTCTTCGTTGTGTCTGACTCTATGCTATGCTATGGACTGTAGCCCACCAGGTTCCTCTGTCCATGGGATTCTCCAGGCAAGAATACTGGAGTGGGTTGCCATGCCCTCCTCCAGGGGATCTTCCTGACTCAGGGATGGAACCCACGTCTCTTGTGCTCCTGCCTTGGCAGGCAGGTTCTTTACTCCTAGAGCCACTTACCTCATCCAAACTGGTGAGAAACCTATCAACAGACCCCTCAATATATATATATAAAAGAGATCTTCCTACTACACATGGAATATTGCAATGCCCTGAGCCTATTTTAATAGCCCCCTAGGATTATTGGTGGATAGTTTCTCTTAATATATCTGAGGCTAATACCAGTCTTCAAAACCAGACATGTATCTCTTGAGCTCTCTCATTATGAAGTCTGTGTAAGGGACCTGTTTGGGGCTGTACAAGAGGAAAAGGAGGCTTATTAGAGTATAATCCTGGAAGAAACAGGAGCAGGCACAGGTATAGCTAACTCTTTTGATAGTGAGACTGTGAATAATAAACTTAGTGCTTTGGAATAGTTAAAAAAGCACATAATACAACTGCATGGAATACAACTGGATGGAATCATGTTATGCGAAATGTTTAAAAGCTGTGGAAACTCAAGTCAAATAAAAATTGAGAACATATGGGAATTGGACTATTTGGAATGATGCAATAATAGAGCAAAAATCATCATATAGGTCTCAGAGCCACTCAACTGGACAGTCTAGAAGCAGTTAGTTATCAAATAACTCCAGAATAGCATCACTAGTTCAAAATTACAGCACTGTTCATATTCAAAGGAACACTCAGTGAATTAGTGTTAGACTATGGCTTTACCAGTAGGGATAGAAGAATAGTGTGAAATCATCTAATTAATAGACAAACAGAAATCTAGCATTTACAGCTAGCAATTGCAGAAGATAGGTCTTATGACACTGGATTAATTATAGGATGCACATTCTCTCCGGTCCTGGTACGGATAAACAAAAGAGGTGAGGTGAAGTTGTTCAGTCGTGTCTGACTCTTTGCGACCCCGTGGACTGTAACCTACTAGGCTTCTCTGTCCATGGGATTCTCCAGGCAAGAATACTGGAGTGGATTGCCATTTCCTCCTCTGATGCCTATTATTCGTGGAGATTTGCATGCCTGTTACTGATTTGGACTAATGCAAGCAATGGCTCAGAGGCTGGGTTGTTCCTCAAGACTTAAAATAATTAAGTGAAAGTGAAAGCCGCTCAGTCATGTCCAACTCTTTGTGATCCCATGGTCTATGCAGTCCATGGAATTCTATAGGCCAGAATACTGGAGTGGGTAGCCTTTCCCTTCTCCAAGGGATCTTCCCAACCCAGGGATCGAACCCAGGTCTCCCGCATTGCAGGCAGATTCTTTACCAGTTGATCCACAGGGGAAGCCCCCAAATAATTAAAGCCAAATACATTAAGCACTGGAAGTTCAATCTGTATCCTTCAAAGAGTGTTTCATAATAATATACTAGAAATGACTATGGGTGTCTTTGTGTTTTGCATCTGGGAAATATTATCTGGGGAGATGGAACCAGTACTGCATCACTAAATTATGTATGTGTGATGCTAATTATTGAAAGACAAGAACTCAGGAGAAATTCATTGGACCTTATAAGAAAAAACTCAATTAAAAATTAATCATCAGGCCTCCAGAGAGCTACACCTAGGGCTTAGATTGGGTAAGATTTCATAAGTTTTGTTTTTTTTTAGTTGTTCAGTCATGTCCCACTCTTGTGACCCCATGGACTGTAGCCTGCCATGCTCGTCTGTCCATGGAATTTTCCAGGCAAGAATACTGGACTGGGTTGCCGTTTCCTTAGGAACTACAAAGTAGTACTTAAGTAATCATTTGAAAGAGCAAGCAACAAAGATAACATAACAATTTATAAAAGTAACATGAGTAACAGAGAACTTCTTCACAATTGCTAATCAAGAATGTGCTATAACCACTGGTAAGACATATTTAAAGGTTTCTTCCTCCAACATGTATATTGCACTTTTCTAAAAAATGGTGGTACAGTTGCTTTACAATGTTCTATTAGTTTCCTCTGTACAACAAACTGAATCAGCTATATGTATACATATATCCCCTTCCTTTTGGACCTCGCTTCCACACCCCTCCCCCAGTCCCATCCATCTAGGTCATCACAGAGCACCAAGCTGAGCTCCCTGTGCTATAGAGTAGGTTCCTTGCACTGACTTTTATTTTTTTATCCCTCCCCCCCCAACCCCGGTGTCAACTTTATTATATGGCTTTCCTCCTTACACCGAGTTGACACATGCAATATCCATAAACAAAGACCCTAGTTAACAAAGATAGGAGTGGACAGACAGTATTGTACCATAAGCTATTGTAATGGAGGTCCCTTCAAACAGTAGACATATTTGTGCTGTCAGAAGAGAACATGATGTTTCTGATCCTTGTAGCTGTTGGAAGAGAGGTATCAGGAGGTGCAAAGATGCCGTAGAAAGGTAAACTTTCTCTCTGGTTTTTCAACTATTTTCAATCTGAGAAAGGTAAACGGTCTTTCTTTTCTTTTTTAAATTTATTTAATTGGAAGCTAATTACTTTACAATATTGTAGTGGTTTTTGCCAAACATCAACATGAATCAGCCATGGGCGGGCACATATGTGTTCCCCATCCAGAATGCCCCTCCCTCCTCCCTCCCCATCCCATCCCCCAGGGTCATCCCAGTGCACTAGCCCTGAGCACCCTGTCTCATGCATCGAGGCTAGACTGCTGATCCACTTCACATATGATAATATACACGTTTCAATGTTACCCTCTCAAATCATCCCACCCTCTCCCTCTCCCACAGAGTCCAAAAGACTGTTCTATACATCTGTGTTTCTTTTGCTGTCTTGCATATACGGTCATTGTTACCATCTTTCTAAATTCCATATATATGTGTTAGTATACTGTATTGGTGTTTTTCTTTCTGACTTACTTCACTCTCTATAATAGGCTCCAGTTTCATCCACCTCATTAGAATGGATTCAATGGTATCCTTTTTAATGGCTCTAGACTGCTGATCCACTTCACATATGATAATATACACGTTTCAATGTTACCCTCTCAAATCATCCCACCCTCTCCCTCTCCCACAGAGTCCAAAAGACTGTTCTATACATCTGTGTTTCTTTTGCTGTCTTGCATATACGGTCATTGTTACCATCTTTCTAAATTCCATATATATGTGTTAGTATACTGTATTGGTGTTTTTCTTTCTGACTTACTTCACTCTCTATAATAGGCTCCAGTTTCATCCACCTCATTAGAATGGATTCAATGGTATCCTTTTTAATGGCTGAGTAATATTCCACTGTATATGTACCACAGCTTTCTTATTCACTCTTCTGCTCATGCACATCTAGGTTGCTTCCATGTCCTGGCTATTGTAAACAGTGCTGCGATGAACATTGGGGTACATGTGTCTCAATTCTGGTTTCCTTGGTGTGTATGCCCAGCAGTGGGATTGCTGGGTTGTATGGCAGTTCTATTTCCAGTTTTTAAACAAATCTCCACAGTGTTCTCCATAGTGGCTGTCCTAGTTTGCATTCCCACCAACAGTGTAAGAGGGTTCCTTTTTCTTGGCACCCTCTCCAGCATTTATTGTTTGTAGACTTTTAGATCACAGCCATTCTGACTGGCATGAGATGGTACCTTACTGTGGTTTTGATTTGCATTTCTCTGATAATGAGTGATGTTAAGCATCTTTTCATGTGTTTGTTAGTCATCTGTATGTCTTCTTTGGAGCAATGTCTATTTAGTTCTTTGGCCCATTTTTTGATTGGGTCATTTATTTTTCTGGAATTGAGCTGTAGGAGCTGATTGTATATTTTTGAGATTAATTCTCTGTCAGTTGCCTCATTTGCTATTATTTTCTCCCATTCTGAAGGCTACACTGACTTAAAATTCATCCTATGGTGAATTTCCTAGCTGCTTTATTTTGCTATTATATGGACTTGCTAGATATTTAGGTGACAGCACACTGCCCAGACAAAGGTAGAAATTACAGTGGAGATAATTAGAAAAGTATTATAAAAGGGAAAGTGCAAGGCTTTTTTAAAATGGAATTTTCCCTGTTACTGATCTTCTCCCTTTTCTTAGAGTATTTCCTTGAGAAAACTGGTATTTGTAATGCTTCCTCTGCCACTTACATGTATATCAAAATATATGTAAATTTTTAAAATGGTTAAATAAGCCTTTTGTCAGCATTATAACCCAGGAATGTTTTTCTTAAGGACCTAGGATTTTCTTAAGGGTTTTCTTAAGGGCCACTGAAATGTAAACATTAAGGAAGATGGTACTCTATCTCTCTGTCACCTTATCCTAGGTGCCTGGCTCTAAGCTGTAACTATCTGATTGTCATAGAGAAAAGAGAAATTCAATTTTGCCTTTGGATAAAGGCAATTAACTAGCACAGACAGCCATTTCATTTATCAGCCGAACTTAGGATGAACTACAAAAGAATGTATGACAAATTGTCTTGTTAAGTCCTCTTGCACAAGGACTTGTTAAATTATCATGTGTCTTAAAAACCAGATTATGGTTGTAGCTCAGACGGTAAAGTGCCTGTCTACAATGTGAAAGACCCAGGTTCGATCCCTGGGTCAGGAAGATCCCCTGGAGAAGGAAATGGCAATCCACTCCAGTACTATTGCCTGGAGAATCCCATGGACAGAGGAGCCTGGTAGGCTACAGTTCATGGGGTCACAGAGAGTCAGACACGACTGAGTGACTTCACTTCTTCTTTTGAAAACCAGCATGTAATGGACTCTATATGCTCTGTAACAGAAAGGGATGAATGAGATTTCCTTCTGTCTTTGCAATCTCTTTAGCTAACTGCTTGTGATGCACACTGTGGTCTGCCTTGTTGCTGTGTGCTGTGCTGTGTTTAGTCTCTCAGTTGTGTCTGACTCTTTGTGACCCCATGGACTGCAGCCCACTAGGCCCCTCTGTCTATGGGGAATCTCCAGGCAAGAATACTGGAGTGAGATGCCATGCCCTCCTCCAGGGGATCTTCCCAACCTAGGATCAAACGCAGGTCTACATATTGCAGGGGGATTCTTTACCATCTGAGCCACCAGGGAAGCCTAAGAATACTGGAGTGGGTAGCCTATTGCTTCTCTAAGGGAACTTCCCCACCCAGGAATCTAACTGGGGTCTACCCAGGAAGCCCTGCTTTGATGCTTATTCCATAACAAAACCATTTTCTATTTTATATGTGCAGAGATTTCATGGGTTGCCAAGAGCTTTAATTTTTCCCCTAAAATGCAAACATGTTGACTATGGCTACTGATTTTTCTGTGACTATAAAGTATCCCATCACTGACTCAGGAGTCTCATGGCCCCTGTTAACATACTTGAAACTATGGCACACTAGCTTGTTAGCTTAAAATCTCCACCCCTTCACAGTTCTTCACATCAAGCACCAAGACCAATCAGCATTCACATGGCAAGACCTTCCATAATGCGTTGGCAGTACTCTCCCAGGGGTAATGAGAACACCACCAGTAAGTGCGTCAGACTTTACAAGACTGCCTCTTCCTCTGCTGTCCAAACTTTTCACTGTATAGACAAAGTCTTGGAGCCTTAGAGCCTTGGAGACAGTCAGAAGCCTTAGTCTCAGTGGCTCCACCCATAGTATTATCATGCCCTTGCCACATCAGAGGTGGCTGGTAAACCCTGACAAAATGCAAATAAAGTGTCTGGGGCCTCTGGATGGACTCATGATGCTCTATTCCTCTTGCAGTCAAAGAAAACCTTCTACCTCTTTGAACCTTACGCCAAAAAAGGAAGTCCAGCATCATCCTGGGCTCTTTGGGAAAAGGAAACAGTATGTGTCTTGCCTGGACATTCTACTAGATTCTTCATATTTGCTAAACCACAATGTCCTTTGAGTTGGGCTCAAACCAATGGGCCAGTATAGGATGCTATCCAGCATGCTGTGGCACATTCTCTGCTCTCTACCTTCAGGGTCCTCAAAGCCTCAATGACCCTGCTGAGTTACCAGTCTGTGTAACTGATGGTAATGCCTGCTGGGGCCAGTAGCAAAGGGAAGCCCATTTGGAAAAGCTCCTTAAGGTACCAGCTTTTCTTCTTCCTTACACAGCTACTACCCATACCCCTAATGAAAAGCAGGTATTAGTTTTCTACTGGGCCCTTGTCCAAATTGAACAACTGACCCATGGAGGCCATCTAGCCTGATAGTCCCATCTGGGGGTAGGTGAATTCAGACTTGATGACTGACAAGGTGGGAAGTACCCAACAAGCCTCCATTTGTCAAAAGGAAAGAGTATATTCAAGAGCACAGCTGGCCTGGCTCCAGGAGCATCTTGGCTTCAGAGGAAAATGGGACGGCTATCCCTTTGGGGGAAATTTTATTTCCCACTCTGCCAACCATAGAGCAAGGCTGCTGGGCTTTGTGGGGCACTTGATTCATGATTCCTCAAATGCCTGAACCTGATCCACTAACGACTGGGCTTAGCTGGAATCTAACATTCTACTCTGGGCTCTTCAACCTTACCAGAACTGAGAATGGATGTGGGCGCTCCTTCAGCAGGCAGAACTCAAGGCTATTCTTATAACTCTGGCCAGTACTCCCTTTGATATCTACTGACTCTGGGGCTACAGCCAACATCCAGTTGTTCAGTCTCCCACTTGGAAGACTACTGGCTGGGTGGCTGGATGGCCCTCTTTAGTATGGTGAGTAATGGAAACAAATCGAGGCTGCTTACTGGATGGTCTGGGTCACCTATGTAGGTCTCATGGTAAGGGTCCATTCTCTGATGCCACTAACTAGAATCATACTGCTGATGGAGCTTTCAGAACCCAGATCACTGCTATTACTTTTCTGCATCCATCATCACGTGGACATGGCAACAAACACATCCATCATCACAGACTGGGCACAAATTACAAGACTGTATCTTTCTGATGCAGAAGTTACCATGGCCGGCCAAACTGTGACTCCTTCTAAAAAATGGTCTGTTGGTATGAGGAAGAGCACACTGCATGAATTGTGGGCCTCCCTGCTCCTGGCACACAGCATCACATCTCAAGATCCTATTCTCAGGAATTTCACTGTATGCTGTTGTATACAACTGTTGATATTTTTTCAGGTTAAAGTGCTGCTATTTCAGTCTGCTCAGCTGACTCCAGCCACTCCACTGTGGTCCTTAGAATTAATCAGTGTCAGGTATTCAGCATCCTGGACTACTTATTTGAAGCCTGAGAGTGGTACACCTTTTACTGCAAAAGTCATGTAATGATAGGCTGATAGTCAAGGTATCTGATGGACTTCCACACTCACTACCATCCACTGCATCTGTTATGGTCAAGCACTGGAACAGCCTCCTCAAAAATGGACTCAACTTAGGAACTAATCAACCAAACCTATGTAGTAAGAGCCCTAAAAACAATAATTGGTACCCTCAGGAGAAAATATGGCAGCCCAGACAGTTCAGTGTGACTGAATGCTGCCTTAGGGGATACTGCTGCTGTAGCTGCTAAGCCACTTCAGTCGTGTCCAACTCTGTGTGACCCCATAGACGGCAGTCCACCAGGCTCCCCCATCCCTGGGATTCTCCAGGCAAGACCACTGGAGTGGGGTGCCATTGCCTTCTCTGTAGGGGATACTAGAAATGCATAAAAACAATACAGTGCAAATGCCAGTGCTAAAACAACATAGGCCAGAATAGAGTTCTGATTCAGTGGGTTCCTGTTAAGGGGAACACAGGGAGAGGAAGTTCAGCATCCATAAATCCAGAGCCTGGCTGGGGGCAAGCCCCTTGAGCTTTCTATCAGTTAAAGAAAAAGGGAAAATAAAGCTTTGATGAGAGAAAGTTCCTCTTTATAGAAACATTCCAGCCAATAAATCCAGAAGGAATGACAGAATTAGAACATCACCATTTTGTAACTCCTAGTGAATTAATGATCTAGGCAATGATACAAATCAATCATCAGATTAAAAAAATAATGAGGAGCCTAATAAAGAATGGGCCAGGCTAACAACCTCTAATATCACAAAAAGAATCAACCAGGGGGGCGGTCCTAAGATGGCGGAGGAATAGGACAGGGAGACCACTTTCTCCCTCACTACTTCATCAAAAGAACATTTCACAAAACAACTTCTGAATGCTGGCAGAGGACATCAGGCATCCAGAAAAGCAGATCATTATCTTCAGAAACAGGTAGGAAAAAATATAAAAGATGGAAACAAGAGACAAAAGAGGTAGGTAGGGAGCTCCGTCCTGAGAAGGGAGTCTTAAAAAGAGAGAAGTTTTCAAACACCAGGAAACACTCTCACTGCTGAGTCTGTGGCGAGCCTTGGAAGCACAGAGGGCAACATAACAGGGAGGAAAAATAAATAAATAATTAAAAGCAACAGATTACAAGCCCAACAGTAACTCCTCCAGCAGAGAAGCAGCACAGATGCCTGCATCTGCCACTAGCAAGCAGGGGCTGGGAAGGGAGGCGCAGGCTGCAGTGCTTTTTAAGAATCGGGCTGGAATGCCCCGAGTGTAACCAGAGCGAACTAACTTGGGCTAGCATACCAGACTGTGGGATAGCTACCATGCGAAAAGCTCTAACATAAGACCCTGCCAGGACCGCGCACAGAACAAAGGACAGAATAGAATTAGCCGGCTGCAGACCATCCTCCTCTGGTGACAGGCAGCCAGAGCTGGAAGGGCTGGAAGGGGGCACTTTCAGCCCCAGAGAAACTTCCAAACTGCAAGCAAGCTTCTTTGCTAACTAAGACTTCTTGGGGTTCTGGACAGTCACCATCTGCCTAAGAAACGTTGCCAGTTGTACACCCAGAAAACTGAGCAGCAGGGACGGGAAAGGCGATAAGTTGCAGTGACCGTGCTCGCCAAACACCCGAGCTGCTCGGACCTGGGAAGGGCACAAAACTCAGGCCCAATCAAGTCTGCGCCTCTGAGGACTACCTGAGTGCCTGAGCCTGAGCAGCTTAGACCGGAGAGGTGCATGCAGCCCAGGGCCAGCCTCAGATGGTTCCTGGCGGAGCAACCTAGAGCCTGAGGAGTGTGCTCCGTGAGCACATTGGGCAGGCCCAGAGTGGCTGAGACACTACGAGCACACACCAGTGTTATTTGTTTGCAGCATCCCTCTCTCCCCACAGCGCGACTGAACAAGTGAGCCTAAAAAAAAAAAGAAGTGTCCACCACCGTCCCCCTTCTGTGAGGGTGGAAAACAGACACTGAAGAGACCAGCAAACAGAAGAAGCTAAAACAGAGGGAACCGCCTTGGAAGTATATATCTTAAGAAATATAAGCCAGACCAAGGAACTATCCGAAAATGAACTGACCCCACACTGCCCACAACAACTCAAGAGAAAATCCCAGATATACCTTTACTATTTTTACGATCATTCTTTTTTTTGTTGTTTTGCTTTTTTCTTCTTTTTTTTTTATTTTAACATTTTTTTTAAGTTCTTAGAGCAAACGCTATATATATATATATATATATATATAGTGGATGTTTTTTTTTAAATAATTCTTGTGACTTTGTTTTTTCTTTCCTCTTTTCTTTAATATTGTATTTTTGAAAATCCAACCTCTACTCTAGATTTTTAATCTTTGCTTTTTGGTATTTGTTATCAATTTTGTACCTTTAAAAACCCAATCTTCAGTACGCATTTTTACTTGAGAGTGAGATTACTGGTTTGACCACTCTCTCCTCCTTTGAACTCTCCTTTTTCTCCACCAGGTTGCTTCTGTCTCCTACTTTCCCTTTCTCTTCTCTACCCAACTCTGTGAATCTCTGTATGTTCCAGACGGTGGAGAACACTTACGGAACTGTTTACTGGCTGGATCTGTCTCTCTCCTTTTCATTTCCCTCTTTTACTCCCCTGGCCACCTCTGTCTCCTTCCTCCCTCTCCTCTTCTCTGTATAACTCTGTGAACAACTCTGAGCGGTCCAGACAGTGGAGCATACATAAGGAAGTGATTAGTGGCTAGCGTGCTCTCTTCTCTTCTGATCCTACCTCATCTCATTTCAGTCACCTCTAACTATCCCCTCCCTCTTCTCTTCTCCATGTAACTCAGTGAACCTCTCTGGGTGTCCCTCAATGTGGAGAAACTTTTCATCTTTAACCTAGATGTTTTATCATCGGTGCTGTATGATGGAGAAGTCTTGAGGCTACTGTAAAAATAAAACTGAAAACCAGAAGCAGCAGGCTTAAGTCCAAATCCTGAGAACACCAGAGAACTCCCGAATCCAGGGAACAGTAATCAATAGGAGCTCATCAAACGCCTCCATACCTACACTGAAACCAAGCACCAACCAAGGGCCAACAAGTTCCAGAGTAAGACATACCACGCAAATTGTCCAGCAACACAGGAACACACCCTTGAGCTTCAATACACAGGCAACTCATGTTACTCCAAAACCACTGGCATCTCATAACTCATTACTGGACACTTCATTGTACTCTAGAGAGAAGAAATCCAGCTCTAGCCACCAGAACTCCGACACAAGCTGCCCTAATCAAGAAACCTTGACAAGCCACTAATACAACCCCATCCACAGTGAGGAAACTCCATAATAAAGAGAACTCCACAAATCCCCAGAATACAGAAAGGCCATCCCAAAGGCAGTAATACAACCAAGACAAAGAGACAGAGGAATACCCACCAGGTAAAGGAACAGGGGAAATGCCCACCAAACCAAACAAAAGAGGAAGAGATAGGGAATCTACCTGAGAAAGAATTCTGAGTAATGATACTGAAAATAATCCAAAATCTTGAACTCAAAATGGAATCACAGATAAATAGTCAGGAGACAAGGACTGAGAAGATGCAAGAAAGGTTTAACAAGGACCTAGAAGAAATTTTAAAAAGTCAATATATAATGAATAATGCAATATATGAGATCAGAAACACCCTAGAGGCAACAAATAGAGGCAGAAGATAGGATTACTGAAATAAAAGAAAGAATGGTAGAAATAAATGAATCAGAGAGGAAAAAAGAAAAAAGAATTAAAAGAAATGAGGACAACCTCAGAGACCTCCAGGACAATATGAAATGCTCCAACATTCAAATTATAGGAGTCCCAGAAGAAGACAAAAAGACAGACCATGAGAAAATACTTGAGGAGATAATAGTTGAAAACTTCCTTAAATGGGGAAGGAAATAATCACCCAAGTCCAAGAAACCCAGAGAGTGCCAAACAGGATAAATAAAAGGCAAAACACCCTAAGACACGTATTAATCAAATTAACAAAGATCAAACATAAAGAACATAGTAAAAGCAGCAAGGGAAAAACAACAAATAACACACAAGGGGATTCCCATAACGATAATAGCTGATCTTTCAACAGAAACTCCTCAGGCCAGGAGGGAATGGCAAGACATACTTAAAGTGATGAAACATAATAACCTACAGGCATTAAGACTACTGTACCCATTAAGAATCACATTCAAACATGAAGGAGAAATCAAAAGCTTTCCAGACAAGCAAAAGCTGAAGGAATTCAGCACCACCAAACCAGCTCTCAAAAATTGCTAAAGGATATTCTCTAGACAGGAAACACAAAAAGGGTGTATAAACTCAAACTCAAAACAGTAAAGTAAATGGCAATGGGATCATCAGTTCAGTTCAGTTCAGTCACTTAGTAGTGTCCGACTCTTCGCGACCCTATGAATTGCAGCACGCTAGGCCTCCCTGTCCATCACCATCTCCCGGAGCTCACTCAGACTCACGTCCATCGAGTCAGTGATGCCATCCAGCCATCTCATCCTCTGTTGTCCCCTTCTCCTCCTGCCCTCAATCCTTCCCAGCATCAGAGTCTTTT
>SJYC01083801.1:0-24701 GCA_006408675.1 Madoqua kirkii | reverse complement strand
TTTGCTTAATTATGCAAATCAATACCCCCTAAATCAAATACCTACTCTAAAGAGAGTTTCCCTTGGTTCTGAAACTCACTTTAACAAGCTATCAATCAGAGGCTGATATTTAGAGGCAGCATAACTCATGGGTAGTATGGGATTTCTGGCCATTTTTAGGGATAACTACTGCAATACAGGAGCACATTTTTAAACTGTAGGAAGGGAAAAGCCTGGGGGAAAAAAACCCACTAATGGATATATAACGCCATGATAGAAATACTACTGTCATGTCATATCTAATAATCCACCAGTACCTTATCATCCAGATGTTTGTTTACAGCGAGATGCCAAGGAAAGCAACTCCTTTCTCTTCCTCATGCATTGATTAACATGCATATCAAGCAAGTGGCCAGACATCTACGGAGAAACTGGGGCAGGTAGAGGATCCACAGGCATAAACACCTCCGTGAGCAACACTCCCAGCATTATTCAGGAATATTTAGTTGCTGGCTCAAATTCATCATTAACAAAGGGCCTATTTCCCACAGGTTTGCGCTGTGTAATTAGCAGCAACAAACACTGCCCTGGCTCAGGTCAACCTAAGGGATTAGTTACAAAGGTTTTGTAAATTTCAGAAGCTATCTACACAGATGTCTAAGAAAAAACACACACACGCACACACACACAAACACACAGAACAGCATAATGGATGCAGCCACAGACATTAAGTAGTTTAGGATTTGTGAGACTCAGACAACCAACACATTTTATGGGGGAAGTCATAAAAGTCAGACAGGAAAAAATATACTGCATGAAACTTGCAAACTTCTAGACAGCATGTTAAAAAATGCCAAAAAGTGGCAGGGGCAAAAGAATAAACACACCAACTGGAGCTGATCGGTCTCAATAAATAGGATGGGGTTCACCTGAGTTTACTTCTGGAATCAATGGGCATCCGTGCGTATTTATTTTTGTGAAAGGACTGAATTCTTTTCATACTCTCATTTACTGTTATCATTAGATTTGCTCAGATTTCATTAGCCTGCTTCCTAAAACAAAACCCTCATTTTATTTACGGAACTTGTTATACTTCTCTCACGCTGCCCCCAAACGTACAACAAAGCAATGCTAACCTTTCAGTCGGGAAGGTATACTACACTAAAAGAGATGCAAATACATGCTGACAATTCATATCAATTAAAAGGCCTCCAATGAACTCATCATATGGAACACTCCAAATACCTTACGATTTTATTAGTCAGTTATGCATCAGAAAAGCTGGAAAAAAAGCTGACCTCAAATTCAAAACATAATTTTAATTTGGATTTTAAAAAATTTGCTAGTGATGGGGTCTGGAAGAGTGTGAATAAAAATGGAGGCTGACCTCCTGTGAACGATGAATTAATGAAGAGATCTGTTCCTGTTTAGTAAACAGGGTTGCTCATTTTTTATGATGGTTGTTGCTGTTTAAACAGGTTAGCAACTTTCAGTTCAGAAGTCAAAACTGTTGTCCTGGTTGCCAACAAAAATAATTAATAAAACATCTCTAACCCCAGGGTAAATATGTAAGCAAGTGCAAGGGAATGGATAATAAAAATAGCCCTTCCTTCTGCATCTGGGACTAATTAAAACCTGATCGGAGTCGTAATTGAGCAGTGCCCAGGCTACCCTTGATTTTCCTTGTCAGGTTTCAATTGTCGACACAAATGCACTGACCTCAATAAGTGAAAACATATTTTTCTAAAAAGCTAAATTAGAGCCACCCTTTTCCAGGACAAAAAGAGTGATTTACCGGTGCCAAAGGGCCTTAAGGCTACAGGAGACACATGTCTTCTGGGGAGTCATTTGCGGCCACTGCTGTTCATGAATCAGAAAGCACCAGGGAGTTCCTGAGACTTTTCTTCCCAGTTTCCCCCAACAAACACACAGCTCCCTCCCTACACAAATCACAGTTAAAATAAAAGACTATTACCTAACCATGTACTGAGTGAGTGTGGGCCAAGTACTCTGAAGAGTTTAAAGGCATTGAAACATGTATAATACCATATAAGAAATGAACCGCCAGTCTAGGTTCGATGCAGGATACAGGATGCTTGGGGTTGGTGCACTGGGATGACCCAGAGAGATGGTATGGGGAGGGAGGAGGGAGAGGGATTCAGGATTGGGAACTCATATACACCCATGGCGGATTCATGCTGATGTATGGCAAAACCAATACAATATTGTAAAGTAAAAAAAATAAAAAATCTGAAAAAATGAATAATAAAAAAAGAGTTTAAATGTACTATCTCCAATCTTCACCATGTTCTCATGAAGGAGAGTCATGACTAGCCCCATCTTACAGATAAGAAAACTGAGTCTCTGAGCTTCTGACTCCAGAGACCTCATGCTTAATTTGCTATACTATCTGAAAGCAATTAAAAGAAAAAAAATAGAGCTTATCAGTGAATTTTGAAAAAAAGTAAGTGAAATAGTTTCCAGAGTATACTACACTCTGAAAATACCTCTTTTATTAAAAAAAAAAAAAAAAAAAGTAAAATACCAAAATTCGGTTGAACAGTACTGATTTAATTCTTACAAGGTGATACTTAAAGCCTGCAAGTGCCTGCTTGTATCAATTTTTAAAAAGTCATTATAAAACACATAGAATAATACATATCTCTGTGTCCAAAGCGCCCTGCAGACATGCTTCACATACACAGGCTTTGTGGAGATTGGAAAAGTCAACATATCACCACTTTTGATATGATTAATGAAATATACACTAATGCTCAAATGGAAGAATTTTTCTGTAAATGAACATATTGTAGCACTGTCTGCATTTTTATCCAGTCAACATTCACTCTTTTTATTTAAAATTAAATTCAACCACATTCTGTATATACCTACTTCTTGCCCCTCCTGACTTACAAAAGGATCCAAGGACACAGCAAAGATGGTCTCTGCTTCACAGGAGATTAGTGTCCAGAATCAAGAAACGCCAAGGATCCACCATCAACTATAATACGTAGTAAAGCATAATAAAGGCTAGAATTCAATTTTTTTTTTAATGTAACGTGCCAGGCTACATGTTAAGCAGTGTCCTAGGTACCAGGTGGATATCAAGGCCAATGACATAGACCTCCCACTAATGCTTTCTACTGGGAGGGGGTGGTGTTCAATAACAAGACTGGTTCCAAATAGGGAAAGGAGTACGTCAAGGCTGTATATTGTCACCATGCTTATTTAACTTCTATGCAGAGTACATCATGCGCAATTCTGGGCTGGAGAAAGCCCAAGTTAGAATAAAAACTGCAGGGGGAAACATCAATAACCTCAGATATGCAGATGACAGCACCCTTATGACAGAAAGTGAAGAAGAACTAAAGAGCCTCTTGGTGAAAGTGAAAGAGGAGAGTGAAGAAGTCAGCTTAAAACTCAGCATTCAGAAAACTAAGATCATGGCATCCGGTCCTATCACTTCATAGCAAATAGATGGAGAAACAGTGGAAACAGTGACAGACTTTATGTTTTGGGCTCAAAAATCACTGCAGATGGTAATTGCAGCCATGAAGTTAAAAGATGGCTTGCTCCTTGGAAGAAAAGCTATGACCAACCTAGACAGCATATTCAAAAGCAAAGACATTACTTTGCCAGCAAAGGTCTGTCTAGTCAAAGCTATGGTTTTTAAAGTAGTCATGTATGGATATGAGAGTTGCACTATCAAGAAAGCTGAGTGCCAAAGAATTGATGCTTTTGAACTGTGGTGTTGGAGAAGACTCTTGAGAGTCCCTTGGACTGCAAGGAGATCCAACCAGTCCATCCTAAAGGAAATCAGTTCTGAGTGTTCATTGGAAGGACTGATGCTGAAGCTGAAGCTCCAAGGCTTTAGCCACCTGCTGTGAAGGGCTGACTCATTTGAAAAGACCCTGATGCTGGGAAAGATTGGAGGCGGGGAGAGAAAGGGACGACAGAGGATGAGATGTTTGGATGGCATCACAGACTGGATGGACATGAGTTTGAGCAAGCTCCCGGAGTTGGTGATGGACAGGGAGACCTGGCTTGCTGCAGTCCATGGGGTCGCAATGAGTCGGACACGACTGAGTGACTGAATTGAACTGGTGTTCACTAAACCAGTTATTCAAACACCTAGTTGCATTTGGTAAGTGCATAAAAGGCAAACAACCTTATGAAGGGCTCACAGGGGCCTTCTCAGGAGAAGCCACAAGTGAGACAGAATCAAGCTGCTGCTCCCTCAGTGGCCCAGGGGTAAAGGACCGCCTGCCAGCGCTGGCTTCAGTCCGTGGGCCAGGAAGATCCTTTAGAGAAGGAAATGGCAATCCACTCCAGAATTCCTGCCTGGGAAATCCATGGACAGAGCAGCCTGGTGGGCTACAGTCCATGGGGTCACACAGAGTCAGACATGGCTTAGAGACTCAACAACAACAGAGGCTGCTGAGATGGGGGGAGGCTGGGCTTGCGTGGGAGGACACAGAAACAGTGGAGAGTGAAGTGAGACAAAAATGCCCAATGGAAAGGAGTTTCGGATGCTCTTTATCCAGGGGCTTCCCTTGTAGCTCAGACAGTAAAGCGTCTGCCTACAATGTAGGAGACCCGGATTCAGTCCCTGGGTCGGGAAGATCCACTGGAAAAGGAAATGGTAACCCACTCCAGTATTCATGCCTGGAAAATCCCATGGACCGAGGAGCCTTGTAGGCTACAGTCCATGGGATTGCAAAGAGCTGGACATGACTAGCGACTTCACCATCCTGAGTCATTTTGACTCTGTTACAAGGAATGATCTTACATTTTCCAGTATGTTCAGCAGTGTGATGGGCAAAGTAATACCGACAGTGGAGAGCAGGGGACGGTGAACCGGTCTTGGGGAAGGCAAGTCCAAGCATCCTGTAAGCTTCACAGGGAGCACGAGAGCCGGCTTGCACAAGGGCCTGGTGAGGGGAGTGAGGATGAGCGTGAGGACTGAGGGACGGGGGAGAAACTCACCCCACAGGATGGGCGACTGCTTAGCTTTGGGCAGAGAGGAGAACTTAACTAGGACTGAAGCCTGAATCCTGGGAAGGAAGGGAGCTAGCCCTTCAATGGTTAACAAATAAGGAGAAGCAGGCTTCACAGGGTCTCCCTGAGTAGCTCAGCTGGTAAAGAATCCGCCTGCAGTGCAGGAGACCCTGGTTTGATTCCTGGGTCTGGAGGCTCCCCTGGAGGAGGGATAGGCTACCCACTCCAGGATTCTTGGGCCTCCCTGGTGGCTCAGCTGGTGAAGAATCTGCCTGCAGCGCGAGAGACCTGGGTTCGACCCCTGGGTCAGAAAGATCCACTGGAGGAGGGCAAGGCAACCCACTCCAGTATCCTTTCCTGGAGAATCCCATGGACAGAGGAGCCTGGCGGGCTACAGTCCATGGGGTTGGAAAGAGTCGGACAGAACTGAGTGACTAAGCCCAGCCCAGCACAGGCCCGGCAGGCGAGAGGAATAGGTGTGGCGCGGACTTCCTGGCCTTGCGGAGCTGACAGACATGCTAGGGAGACTCTTGTGTTTAATCCATTCAATGTGTAATTACTGAGCTCCTACCAGGCGGCAGGCCCTGTTCTGGAATCTGGGGATAGAGCAGTGAACAAAGACACCAGTCAACAGGAGACCCGGGTTTGATCCCTGGGCCAGGGAGATTCCCCTGGAGAAGGAAATGCCAAGCTGGACTCAAGCGCAGGACTCCCCTTTCCCTTCTCACCTCCCCTGTCTAAGAATACGGAGAGGGCAGTGGTCCGCTCTGAGCCGGAGGCGTGGGGAGCCTGCGGGCGGAAGCGACGGCACCTCCCGCTTTGGCACAACACACGCTGGAAGAGGAGCAGAAAAGGGGTGGCGGAGGCAGGGTGACCACAGGCTTCATCGCCGGCCTAGTAACTCATCTCTGAGAGGGATTCCTGAACCAGAAAATGTGCTACATTAAAAAAAAAAAGAAAAAAACAACTCGCTCTTCCGGGTCTAATCAAGTAAATACACTTACGTGTTGTGTTTAGGGAGTAAAATCGTAGCCTTGGCTGAGTCCTCCACTAGAAACGATGCGATTTTAGAATAGACAAAGCAAGCTGGTTTGGCTGAACCAGGCCACGAGACGTGGAGGGGGGCAGGCCCCCCGCCCGCTCCGAGGGGAGACCCGTCTCTGGGAGACGGGGATGCAGCCTGGGAACCTAGCCTCGCTGCGCCGGAGCTGCCAGGGCGCTGAGAACCGCAGGGATTCCTCCGGGCCTCGTTGTGACGTCACGTGCCCGCCCGGCCTGAACTGACGCTGGTATTTACTCAGGGCTTCGGAAGGGTACCCACCGCGCCAGACTGGAGATGGCAACGTGTCCGCCTCTGTCATCTGCCAGGCTTCCGTCTCCCTCCCTAACCCCTTTCTCTCTGGCTGCTCTTTTTTTATATACATATGACACTAACAGAAAAATAAATTGAAAAGAGCACTGAGGCAGAGTGTATTTCACGCACTGGTGCCACTGTTTCATATCTCATGAACCTCGGGAAAACAATTCGTAGAACTAATTAGTTTACAGTGTTTAAGCAGCTTGTTCCTCGTCTTTAATCTTCTTTATGTAACACTGCGAACAAAGCCATATTATCTTCTGATTTTTTTTTCCTCCAGTTTAACAAATATAATCTCTTTTCTTTCTAGCGATTACTTCATTTAGACATCAAGCTATGGAGGTGGTGGTGGTGGTGTTTCCCACCGCCCCTAGGGGAGAAGGGGTATAAATAAATTGCCATCCATTCGCAGAGGTCTCAATGGTCTACCAGATCCACCCAGGCCCTAATCCTCTTTGTTGTCATGGAATCCACCTGGCTTAATTATATTTACAATTCGCAGCTGCACCTCATGGCAGGCAGGTTTTTCCCCCCGAAACTCTGCACATCTTCCCGAGCCCTGGCTACAAGTCTCATCTAGGCTGCTCTCTTTCTTAGATTCTGGCTGATGACAAGGCCATCTTGCCTTGCCTGAAATTTACCATCAGGTTCTTAAAGAATGTGCGTGCTAAGTCACCTCAGTCGTGTCCGACTCTTTGTGACCTTATGTACTGCAGCCCACCAGGCTCCTCTGTCCATGAGATTCTCCAGGCAAGAACACCAGAGTGGGTTGCCATGCCCTCCTCCAGGGAATCTTCTCAACCAGGGATCAAACTCAAGTCTCCCACATTGCAGGTGGATTCTTTACCATCTGCGTCACCAGGGAAGCCCCCTTAAAGAATAGAACCCTAATAAATCTGCCCTTGGGATTTTGTTGATGTTGCTTAGTTGCTAAGTCATGTCTCAAGTAAATACACTTACGTGTTGTGTTTAGGGAATAAAATCGTAGCCTTGGCTGAGTCCTCCACTAGAAACGATGCGATTTTAGAACAGACAAAGCAAGCTGGTTTGGCTGAACCAGGCCACGAGACGTGGAGGGGGGCAGGCCCCCCGCCCGCTCCGAGGGGAGACCCGTCTCTGGGAGAGGGGATGCAGCCTGGGAACCTAGCCTCGCTGCGCCGGAGCTGCCAGGGCGCTGAGGACCGCAGGGATTCCTCCGGGCCTCGTTGTGACGTCACGTGCCCGCCCGGCCTGAACTGACGCTGGTATTTACTCAGGGCTTCGGAAGGGTACCCACCGCGCCAGACTGGAGATGGCAACGTGTCCGCCTCTGTCATCTGCCAAGGTTCCGTCTCCCTCCCTAACCCCTTTCTCTCTGGCTGCTCTTTTTTTATATACATATGACACTAACAGAAAAATAAATTGAAAAGAGCACTGAGGCAGAGTGTATTTCACGCACTGGTGCCACTGTTTCATATCTCATGAACCTCGGGAAAACAATTCGTAGAACTAATTAGTTTACAGTGTTTAAGCAGCTTGTTCCTCGTCTTTAATCTTCTTTATGTAATACTGCGAACAAAGCCATATTATCTTCTGATTTTTTTTTCCTCCAGTTTAACAAATATAATCTCTTTTCTTTCTAGCGATTACTTCATTTAGACATCAAGCTATGGAGGTGGTGGTGGTGGTGTTTCCCACCGCCCCTAGGGGAGAAGGGGTATAAATAAATTGCCATCCATTCGCAGAGGTCTCAATGGTCTACCAGATCCACCCAGGCCCTAATCCTCTTTGTTGTCATGGAATCCACCTGGCTTAATTATATTTACAATTCGCAGCTGCACCTCATGGCAGGCAGGTTTTTCCCCCCGAAACTCTGCACATCTTCCCGAGCCCTGGCTACAAGTCTCATCTAGGCTGCTCTCTTTCTTAGATTCTGGCTGATGACAAGGCCATCTTGCCTTGCCTGAAATTTACCATCAGGTTCTTAAAGAATGTGCGTGCTAAGTCACCTCAGTCGTGTCCGACTCTTTGTGACCTTATGTACTGCAGCCCACCAGGCTCCTCTGTCCATGAGATTCTCCAGGCAAGAACACCAGAGTGGGTTGCCATGCCCTCCTCCAGGGAATCTTCTCAACCAGGGATCAAACTCAAGTCTCCCACATTGCAGGTGGATTCTTTACCATCTGCGTCACCAGGGAAGCCCCCTTAAAGAATAGAACCCTAATAAATCTGCCCTTGGGATTTTGTTGATGTTGCTTAGTTGCTAAGTCATGTCCGACTTTGTGACCCCATGGACTGTAGCCCACCAGGCTCCTCCATCCATAGGATTTCCCAGGCAAGAATCCTGGAGTGGGGTTCCATTTCCTTCTCCAGGGGATCTTCCTGCCCTAGGGATCAAACCTGCATCTCCTGTACTGGAAAGCGGGTTCTTTCCCACTGAGCCACCAGGGAAGCCCCTTGGTCAACTTCACAGCTCGCCAAGAGAACACGATTTAAGGGCCCTCGGGACCTGTTTTTCTGGAGCTAACTCCGGGAGATAGTGAAGAACAGGGAAGCCTGGTGTGTTGCAGTCCATGAGGTCGCAAAGAATCAGACATGACTTATCTGAGTAAATGACAACAACAAAATGACCTAGCGACTTCATGAGCCAAGGGAATGGAGATCAAAACATGGATGTGCAAATTAGATGGAGGGAAATAAGCAAGGAAGAATCAAAATTTTAAGCTGGCAAAGTTTCATCTGTGAAATGTGACTCATCGAGTATTATTTTTAAGAGAAGTGGGACGTTTTTGTGCCTTCCTGTTGCAGCTTTGCTACTTAATCACTAGGCGGTTCCATCTGTGATATATTAGTCCAAAACCAGGCCACTGACATCCCAGGACTGGTGAAGGCTGGTGCTGAAACATCTGGTGGGCAGTGGCACGCCCCTAAGTACCTGTACTTCGGAGGCTCTCCAGCTGCCCTATTCCCTGAGAGAAACCCCTTCCAAGTGGCAGGAAACATACTTCAGACTTATTTATACATTCGAATCCACATTATTAAAGAAATTTTATAGTCTCAGTAAAACACGCTACTTGGTGCAAATTTTCATCTTGCTTGCCTGAGACCTGTTTATCGTCCCATGGTACCCATCTGCCTTAAAGTTCACTCCGTCCTTAATTGTCAAGCAGATTCATGGTAATTCCTAATTACTGCAAAGCAGGTTACACAGCTGCGCCTTTGCGAGCGCCGAACACCTTTAGCGTCTTTATCAAGCTGCGCTCAGAAACTCTCTCTGCTTCCCTGCCGAGGTGAATGGCTCCCAGTTTTGGAGAGTTATGAAGGAGGTGCCCAGAGTGCCAGGCAATGCCTGGTTCTCCCAGCTGCTGCTTCCAGCCCTGATGGAGCCAGCAGATGAGGCTGCCAGGTTCCAGCCACGGCAGCATGGGAGAAATGCCTCTCTCACTGCACAGCCTCCAAATCCCCCGGAGGATCTAATTCAGAACTAAGACACGAGATGATCTTACTCTAAGGGCGACACCAACAGTGAGACCCCCTAGGAAACCTGGCCCTTCCCCTTTGCTGCTGGAGGACCTCGGGCAAGTTAATTCAATAAGACGGACAGTGAAGGAGCGCAGAGAGCCGGGCTAGAGCCCAGGGCAGTGAGGCAGGAGGAGGAGCTGCTGCTGTCGTGATTCCTGGGCATTTGAATCGCAATCTGAGAGGGCAGAATCCGCAAGCACCTGCCGTGAGGTGTGCGTGGAGGAGGACATCTACCTGAACAATAAACATGCCCAGGAGAACCAGGAAATAAAGAGGATGAAAGATGAGAGAGAAAGGAAGCAAGGGAATTTCAACAGAAACGGCATGACAACGCAACAAAAGGAGCAGAAGGAAAGAAACCTCTAAGGGCAAGATCTGAATTCCTAGTCCTGGTCTTTTTTTCCTTGAAAATCCATTTAAACCCCCTTGCTGCCTCCCAACTCCGCCTACACGATCTGGCCCCAGAGTGAGTCCAGCTTCCACCTGCAGCAGTCCCGAGGTAGCCTTGAGGAGAGAAAAGAAAGTTCCCTCTTAAGCGATGAAGAATGAAAAACGTTAAAATGCAAATTCAGTGTTAAAAAAATAAAAGAAAGAAAGCAGGACTCCACACAGGCTTCAGAGAAGCAAATTCTCAGGCAGCAATGGAAGCTGGAAAGTAACCCCCTGAGGTGTGGACTAGAATGTCAGTGTTTCAAGTTTGTCGATGACAGATAAACAGCTCACCCTGTTACTACTGAATCAGTCTCTCTTTTTTTTTCAGGGCAGAGAATGTTTGTGGTAGAATTGGTCCTTGAAAAAGAGTGAATGATGTGTTAGTTTTTTGTGTTGGGCCAAAAATAATTACTGCCTCACCTACTTCCTATGGATTATGTTCAAAAGCTACACATACCCACTTATTCTGTCTTTGTTCCACGGGGAACTGATCGGAACTGGGGTTGGCTTCACCAACTCTCACTTATTTTAAAAGTCAGGCTTGGGAGGGAAGAAAAAGTCAAAGAGCTTACCAAGGAAGGATGAATCGTGCAGTGTGGTTAAGCAAACACTGCGTCAGGTAAAGCGCTCCATGGGTCTCTAGCTCACCTTCTCCAGCTAGGAATTCATTCCTCAACATTCCCTTTCCAAGTGAGATCTTTGTGTACTTATTTTCAACCAGGGATGGCAATCGATTTATTTTCTATTGAACCTCGCCAACTGGATGCTGAAGAGAGGATGGCATATTTAGATGCCCTTAAACTTTCAGATTCACCTTTAAAACGTGCCAAGGCGAAGTCACGTTCAGGGCAAATGTGCAATTTCTTGCTAGGCTGGGGCAAGGAATGAGGGTCTACACCAGCAAAGTGACATTAAAGGCTTTACAGGAAAACAGGGTCAACCTCCACCAATTCGTTTGGGTTTCAATCAAATTCCAATCATCTGATGGCTGTGAAATCCCCCCCAAAAAGGAAAACAAATCAGATGATTCCTGACTGTCAAATAACAGTCTAGGTCCAAACAGGAAAAACAAAAAAGCCAAACCTGACCGGTTCAGTCCAACGTGTTTTTCTCGGAACCCACTTCGCTTACTGGTTTGTCCTGTGGTGTCAGGGTGTGTGGGGGGATATAAAAGTGAGAGGATGTAGAAAACACAAACCCACCCTTGAGGACGCATCAGTTTGAGGCAGTTCGAGAAGCAAGGCACACAAAATAAGATGGAAGTTCTAACGAAATGCGTAACGAAAGAGTAAAGAGTGTGTCAGGTAATATACAGAAATCCCCAGGAAACAGAAAACAACAACAACAACAAACAGATTATGGAGTGGTAGGGGTTTCCAGGGTTCCCACAGGTCTGCTTCCTCCTCCTTTGGCGAATGGGACAGTATTATACCCCTCCCACCATCTCGGAGTTGAACAGCTATAAACAGGATGCTTAGTCGCTTGTGGGTTGAAGTAAGACCCTCTGTGTCCCCTTCCGTAGAACCTCGTGCTGAAACGACAAAGCGTGCCGTGAAAGCCGCCTCTCGGAGGCCATACTGAGTCACTCCCTGGAGAACAGTTCCCTGCGGTAAGAAGTAAAACTTCGTTATGTTCCTGAGATCCCGGGGCCATCCGTTACTGCAGCGCCGATAGCCTGTCATAAAAGTTATACGTATACCAAGGCAGAGAAGACCAAGGCGCTGCAGCTCTGAAAACGATGTCAGCCTCTGCTCGTTGACGCTTCCCCCCGATGCTTGGGACTATTCCGACCCTCCGGCCTGCCTGCCGCCAGCATCTCTCTCTCGAACAGCCACATCTGTTCGCAGCCGCCTCTGCACCTCCAGGTGGATCTTCCTAGCGCAGAAGGCCGAGAACAAACTCCCTGGCCTAGGAGGCAAAGCCCCTGATCACCCCGGCACCCAGAGTCGCCGCTGTTCTTTTCGCCTGCTCGGTCCTGCGTTGTGTTCCTGCCGCCAGCATCCTGATCAAGCCACGCCCGGCTCTGCTCCTGGCCTGGGATGCTCTCCCTTCCGTCTTCCTGACAAGCACCATCGACTGCTTAGAAGATTCCCTTCCCCTGTGATGCCTCCATGTCCCGTGTCCTTCCTCAGTACTTCACGTATTCTAACACTGCTCCTTAGGAATCTTGTCTTCCTGGTCTTTCTCTTCCCACTAGACGGTGAGTGCTCAAGGCAGGCACTGGTTCATTTTTGTTTCCCCCAAAGTCCCAAGCACAGTATTGGACAAGCAGTGGCATTTGCAGAAACAGCAAATAAGCAAAGGAAGGAAGGAACATGTGGCTGGATGTATTCAGGACAGTGTTAGACAGAAGTCACGGAGAAAACCCTGAAAGGGAAAAGTGAAGTCGCTCAGTCGTGTCTGACTCTTTGTGACCCCGTGGACTGTAGCCTGCCAGGCTCCTCTGTCCATGGGACTCTCCTGGCAAGAGTACTGGAGTGGGTTGCCATTTCTAGTAAAGCATAAATGTAAGCAACTAGGATGGGTATCAAATGATGCAGCCTGGGAATTTTTCACATGGTTCAGGAGGCGACAGGGAGTCATTCTAACCCCTTGAGCAGGGAGATGATGAGAACTTGGTTCAGCCTCATAGCGCCTTGTGCCTTGAATGGCAGCTGTGTTTATACCACTCTTGTTTGCCCCTTGACTGTAAAAGCTCCCTGAAAACAGGAGCTGGGTCTTAATCATATTCGTATCCCCTATAGCGACAAGCACAGTGTTTGTATAACAGGTGCCAACAAATATTTGCTGAATGTAGTTCTAGAAAAATTACTCCCTATGCTGCAAGGTTGGAGATCCAAGTTAGCCGGCTCTCACAATGTATATAGCAGTGGATGGGAAATGAATTTATGTTGGGAGTTATGCCTCTGGAAGCATGGAAGGGGATATCCAAGAGTCTAACAGTCCAATCTCCAGGTTTCAGGGTCTTTAAGGTAAATTAGTGTTTTGAGCCCAGGGTTCTACAAAAATGGTGGTGTATTTAAAATACAAACCTTGGGAGGAAGATTTGCTTTTCCCATGGGGGAGATGAGTTCTGTGCTGAAGCTGCAGCTTCTAGAAAGCCAATGAAACGGACAAAAGGGAACACACTGAAGCCATGAGCAGCGAGAACTGCTAACTGTTGTGAGCCCACGTGATCCCCCATCTTGGGACGCGGCTGAACTTTTATTGATTTGCTAACTCCATTCACTTATTTGTTCATACATTCATTTAATATTTACAATCATTCACATTAGGCAAGGCAATGTTCCCTCCAAAAAGCCTACTTGGATTTATTGTGTGCGTCACATTGACCTTTTTTACTGACTCCCCAGAGGCAAAGATGACGCCTGAGGTCGCGGAGCTGTGCGCCTATTTCTCCTGCTGTGCTTGGTCCCCAAATATCCCCGGTCATTCACTCTCAGGAAGGGCTTGCAGGGACCGCTCCTTCTGGAAGCACTGTTTTGAAACCTGGAGCTGTCAGTGTGCAGCCCTACAGGCATCTAATTATCTTCTGAATTCCACGTCAAAAGCAGAACTCCATCCAGAAGCCACACTTGGCTTTATTTTGAGCCTCTTCTTAAGAAGACCTCTCCTCTCTCTGTCTCTCTCCTTTCCTTCTCTCTCTAATACACACAGATACACAATGATCTAATGAAATTATATCCTTAAAGAAACATTAAGAGTGAAAACAGAATGACCCTCTGAAGACAGAACCCAATCCTCAAACCTAAGTAACTCAGCCTTAAATCTTCCAAGACAGAATATGGATTTGAAACAGAACTCAAGGTATACATGTTCTCAATAACGTAAACATCCTCATTGCTAATAACACATTCAACAGGTCATTTAATTTATAGCAAACTCTTGGTTGAGCGAAATGAAAAGAAAAGTTCAGATTTAAATGTGCCTTGGGTTAACTTTAAAATACTACCTGAAAAAATAAAGAATATCTGAGAAAACATCACTCCAGGGTAAACTAAGAAGGTATCCAGAACGTTACTTCATTGACCCTGAAGCTTCTGACATTTCTTGGTTGACCTGACTCACACCTACAACCCACAAGGTCAAAAATCAGTGCTTCATTCCTGCAAATGGACTTGAGCAGTTTTT
This sequence comes from Madoqua kirkii, assembly GCA_006408675.1. Lineage (NCBI taxonomy): Eukaryota > Metazoa > Chordata > Mammalia > Artiodactyla > Bovidae > Madoqua > Madoqua kirkii. Next base: position 10,303 of record SJYC01083801.1, on the reverse strand, counting down.
CAAAGCATTTATCTGTTATGAAGAGAGGAAAGCACACTCCCACGGCCCGGACGTGTCTCTCCAGTATGCTCACATTTAACCCGCCCTCTTCGTACTTTAGGCCTCCCTGGTGGCTCAGTCAGTAAAGAGTCTGCCTGCACTGCGGATGACCTGGGTTTGATCCCTGAGTTGGGAAGATCTCCTGGAGAAGGAAATGGCAGCCCACTCCAGTACTCTTCTTGTCTGGAGAATCCCATGGACAGAGGAGCCTGGTGGGCTACAGTTCATGGGGTAACAAAGAGTCGGACGCGACTCAGGGGCTAACTTTCACTTTCCACTTTCACTTTCTTCATGCTTTGAATTAAGTAATTATTCTTTCTCTAGGAATTGGTTTATATTTGCAAAAAGAAAAAAAGCCAATCAGCAAATCAGTCATTTCAGAGGAAGTCAGGCATCTCTCGCTGCCTCGGCTGCAGCGCTGCGATACCCGGGAGGATGCACAGACTCCACCTCACCTCCGGGGCCAGCCACCACCTGTACCCAAAGAGCAAGCAGGCTGGGAAGCTCCCGCACAGCCGCTAACTAACTGCTCTCCTGCGGCCGCCGCTCCGCAGAGGAAAGCGTCTGATGCAGGCACAGAAGGGCACGCGTGCCCGCGCCAGGGCCACACAGCGCGGGAGGCGCTTCCCTTCACCTTCCTGGGCTGGGCCACTGCCACCGAGGACCAGACTCAGCATTAATCCCAGGCACACCACCGCCCACCTGGCACTCTAGACCATCCCCAGAGCATGAGTACCTTTCAGAGACGCTCCTCACCAGGCATTTGGAAACGGGATGGCATGTCATTAACCCTTTCACTCAATGGTCTTTAAAACCCACCTCCAAGACAGCAAACTGGGCTGCACGCTCGCCTCAGACTTAACGCGTTTTCCCCGTATCCTCATTCAAGCCACATCTTGGCATGATTTATGAGTTCGGGAGCACAACTGCTATCAGAATTCAGTTTTAAAGTGTTCAGGGGCCCCTCGGCTTTGTCACCTCAGGGACAGGACACGTGCTGGGGTTTTCCACGGCCCAGAAAAGCTGCCTCCAGCTAGTGTGTGGAGGACAAGGTTCTTCCTCTGGGCATATTTATTAAAAACTATGAGAGAAGATGTGCTCCAAGCAGCGGCACTCCCGATTGCAACGTTTTCTCTGTGGCAATACGAAAGGCTTCCACTTGGTGGTTTTCCCTCCCTGCCTTGGGGGCTGTAATAAGGGAAGTCCGCATTGTTCATGGTTTTCTTTGTGCACCCACAACACCTGGGAACAAATGTTTTCCACTAGGTGGGGGAACTGGACAACTGAGAGCAGACACGAGAAGAGACGCTTCTCACCGCACAAGCCCTTCCTGGGCGTCCTGCGTGTCGAGAGGGAAGGAGCCTGCCCGGCAGTGCCCGAGACCTGGGTTCCATCCCTGGCTCAGGAAGATCCCCTGGAGAAGGATGGCAATCCACTCCAGTACTGGAGCCTGGGAAATCCCATGGGCAGAGGAGCCTGGCGGCCTACAGTCCATGGGGTCACAAAAGAGTTGGGTACAACCTAGCAACTAAACAACCACGACAAATCTTTGCTAGCTTTTGAATTTTTTGAACCATGCACATGGGTTCCACACTCAAAATTTTAAAAAACTTAATTTTGGAAGAGAATAAAAGTCAAAAAATAAAAAATTCAAATTTTCCTAAACTATGCTTAAAGGGAAACAACCACTCTTATAAAGTTAGCAAAACTTAAAAAGACTTAGTAAAAAGCAAGCTGATATTCACAATCAATTTTATGAAAATGCTCCAAAGACTTTATATCTAAAACACTGCACTTAGGCAGACACTGTTAAGAATCATATGGCAGCCTTTTATTATGATTACTATTCAGCCAGAAAGATCATTACCTACTTCAGTATTATAAAGTTTAGAGATTTTTTAAAGTAGATAACGTGTTTTTAAAGCAAAGCATGTTATTTTTCCCGCTAACATATTATTGACAAATGTTCAGCACTTCCAGCAAATCCATGTTATTTTCTTTACTTATGGTGAGGATCTGATTCTCTCCAACATGACCCACATCGTTCATTCTCACACACTGGAATCCCATTAGAGGAAGCACCTATCTGTTGACTGTCCTCATAGAAGAAAATTACGTTGAGACTAAGTCTGGTCCCTCAATTTCACCCGGGGAGGAAAATTAGCCTTAAGGCCTACTCTTTTGTTTGATTTTCAAATGGAGAACCAAGAAGTGCTAAAAAATAATGAAGTCGAGATTTGAAGCCACCAGCTAGGGAAAAGTAAGTATATCCTATACGTTAGTAATGCCCCTCTGCAATAATTATTTTATTTGTTCACTTTCTGGAGCAGACACAATAGTTTTGTCTTTATCTTTTACAACCAAACACCTTTTAGTAAGCAGGAGATAAAAGACCAATAAAATCTTTGTACTCGCTCCCTTAGCTGCCCCCTAAGGCCTATTTTATCTCCAGAGCTGTTATCTGAAGTGAATCACTGATAAGAAAAATTAAAGGGCTCAGAAGCTGAAGGTAAGGTAATTTGCAGAGTGGTTCGCACACCTTGTCTGTGTTCAGCCAGGCCCCGCCAAGAGTCCTCCCATTACCACCAGCTAGCTTTCAGGCCTGGAGAGCCAGCTGGCTGAGTAACGGTTTCCCAGCCCCAAACTCCTTTTCCAAAAAGAAAACAACAAGTAAATAACGAGACTCTGAAAAGTCAAAGTTGTACATTTACACTGTTCTCATTTATATTTGCAAACTGCGAAGTGGCAGGAGAGTGTTAACTTTACTTGTAAAGGATCTTCATGTGCAGAGATTAACACCCACCGGCACGTATTTGATGAGGCACCGTCGGCTCTATTTGTGACTCCCTTGGTCGTAACTGGTGCAGTCTGCCTTCCGCGTAGTATTGATAGTTATTTATTGGACATAGGCACACTTCTCAGCACTTTACGAGCATCAGGTCATTTATTATTCAGTTCATACAATTTTCACCCTCATTTTATAGAAGAGGAAAGCGGAGGGACAGTTATCATTTTGATTACGTCACGGACTCTGCACGCATCCATGGATTCCTGATCTATCGATATGACGCATTCTTAGTAAACAACCCCAGTAATGTGCAAAGTCCAGTATGAGATATGGAGAGGAATGTGAGCAGGAATGACTAATACAGGCTCTCAAGTAATCAGAAACTTCCTGACCCTTCCTCTCCCTCAGAGAGAGAAAAAAATGAAAAATTAAAAAAGCAACATTTCCAAGCCAGGCTCACCTGATACCCACAGCCTTCGGTATAAAATGGCTCCTTCCTGGCGTTGACTGGTCGCTGGGTCCAGGGCGAGTGGAAGTCAGTTCTGGGACAGGTGTCAGGGCACAGTCAGTCTGTTCAGTCGCTCAGTCACGTCCGGCTCTTTGCGACCCCATGGACTGCAGCACACCAGGCCTCCCTGTCCATCACCAACTCCCAGAGTTTGCTCAAACTCATGTCCATTGAGTCGGTGATACCATCCTGCCATCTCATCCTCTGTCATCCCCTTCTCCTCCTGCCTTCAATCGTCCCCAGCATCAGGGTCTCATCATCTGTCAGGGCACAGGTGGTCTCTGCAGTCAAAGGCAAGAGGAAAACCTTGGGGGCGCCCAGTACCCGCCTCCCAGGAGACCAATAAGACGCCCTCCTGCCAGCCTGTCCTTGCTTTTGGTCTCTCCTTTCCACCAGCTTCCCCACAGTCCCCTAGATACTAATTTTAACAATGAAACTCCCATCTGCAGCTCTCCACCACAGAACAGAACAGGGGTTTTGGTTGCCGTCAACTGTCTGGGGTGATGTCCTGGTGAGTTACTAAGCTCCGTACATCTCAACACTGGATGATCGTTTGGCCTAAGCGTGGAGGGGTGGCCTGTGAAGTCCTCATGACGACCCCTCCCATGTGGCTTTCCTCCCACCCTCCAGCCCCTAGGGAGGAGAGATCTGTCACGGAAGAAACCAATGTGACTCTCTCCTGGGAAAATGCTGCCAACTCTCGCTCAAGACAACAACCGAGACAGTGCGTCTGGGGTTGCTAAGCAATCAAGTGTACACGCGCAAAGGCCAGCTGCAACTTGCTTAAGTGCCTGACCGACTCCTAGGCAGGAATATGCTGGGAGAGAGATCTGGGCCAGCAAACCTAGGACAAAAACCAGCTGGAGTCAGGGCTTTTGGCTTTCCCTGCTCACCCCGGGTCATAACCTCTGCTGCTGAGATAAAGTGGTTTGGGGACAGAATCGAGGCCACTTGGCGGGGATGGCTCCCGGGAGCCAGTCATCGTTGGCTTTCTGCTAACCTCTGGGAAACAAGATCGCTGGGCCCTCAGCCTGGCTCCCTGCTTGCCTCCCCCGACCTGCTCTCTCCGTGGCTACAAGGGGAGATCTCTGGCTTCATCATCAGCTCCCTGAGACTGCCTCCATGGAGCAACAGTTCAGACCCAGAAGCTGGTTAGTAAGTCAGCTGGGGTGAGAGTGGTACGTGGGTTTCCACATATCACGAGCCAAGTATTGGCCAGATCCTGTCTGCAGTAGCGGGCACACGTTTTTCACAACGGTTGATGTTCACGAGGGCAAACAGATCAACACACCTACATTCTCTAGCGCATTTGCAGGAACAAGAACACATTCTGCTGAAAAAAGAAAAGACAGGAAAGACTAAAGAAGCAGAGGCTGGGCAGGTGGGGAGTATTTTATAATATGGCTCTGCTGGTACAGAATTCTTTTTGCGAACCACATCTAGAAGGTAAAAGGACCCTCACACGTCACTGGAGAAGATCACAGTCTTGAACAGATAGGTTGCCTAGACAGAAAATCTGCCAGTTTTCCTCTGAAGAGGTAGAAACTTTGAAATGCGCCGGGATCTGGATAAATGAGAACTTTTGCCTCAGAAAGGCTCTAACGGTGGCACAGGTGTGTACCTGTCTCGTGCCTACCTCTCACGGGCTACCTGGGGAGCGTCTGGCCTTAGCATCCTCTTCAGACCCAGTTCATCTGAGACTACAGACCACTGAGTAGGGCCCACTTCATCATTCCAGAGCATGGAATGAAATGCAGGACCTCTTGTTCAAAAAGCAGGGAACAGAGTGCCATTAAAGCCCAGGAAAATATAGAGCTTTTTCCTTTCTTCCACGGTCTCTCCCAGTTTCTCATGATGTCCTTTATTTGCTACTTTATGTTGTTCCACATAGAGAAAAACTACAGCATTTAATCATTAGCATGAATTTTCACCATTGATCTTGATGTGGTCCAGTGATAGCTTTCAGTGCAAGCAGAAAGGCATCTATTTCTATGGAGAATCACCAAACAATACCACTTGCACACTGCAGTTCACGCATATGTATTCGGTTCTTCCCAGGAGAGGGGACACACTTCCGTGAGACTAATGTAACTGAAACTAACTGAACTTTTAAAATCTGACTGCTTGATACACGCACAGTCTACCACCACGCTATGGAAATGGGTAGCTGCCCTGCCGTGCTGACCTTGTATCCACCTGCACTCCCTGAGGCCCTGCAGTTCAGAGTCTGGGCTCACCGGACCTTGTGGGCACTTTCTGCAAACTGTGCCCCGACAGGAAAGCCCACGTCTTATATGCCATTTCTGCTGACGCGCGTGCTCTACTTAAAAAACACGGGTCAAAGAGAAGGCCGAGAATTCTGAGCCGGTGACAGCAGAGCCTTACACAGGGCACGCGGCCCTTCTTGGAGGGGATCCCTGGCCACGGGGGTGAGAAGGATGCCTGATCACCCAGAGCAGGGCCGTCCAAGGGCGGAGTCTGAGGGCGGCGGAACGCACGGTGTTAAGGCTGAGCGCACTGCCTGCATCCGCGATCACCCTGTAGATTTCCGGTTCACACCCTTGCTCAGGGGGCTGTGCTCGCCTAGCGTCCTACCGGGCTGTCCTCCTGCAGGAGCTCCGGGTGTGGCCCAGCTGCAAGCGAGGAAACCACCCAGCTCATCGCTCGTAGCAGCCAAAGGGACGTGTGGCTTCTCTTCTCTGAGGGCCGCTTCTTGCTGCTGGAACCAAACACATATATGACTCCCTTCTCTCGGTTTTCGGTGTGCCATCGCCCGCCGGCAAGCACACAGATTTTTGGTTAGTCATTCTAAGTCAAAAAGGACACGAAAAATATGCAGGGAGCTGTCAAAATAACAGAAGGCAAAGAAAGTTAAGTAACAGATGAGATCAGGAGAAATTAAAACATGCCCTAGATACTAGATGTAAATCCCCCACAACTGACAACAAGAAAGCCCCGCCCTCTGTGGATATTGTCCCGGCACCCTTCCCTCCCTCCAGGCTCGGAACAGCAGCGGGTTTCAACCAGTTTGAATTAGGGAGCCAGGCTGCATGTGCAGCCAACAGCTGGAATTCAGCAACTGTTGTTAATCCACCTTAATTGCTTATTATTCTATCTGTTCTTGCTTGTGCTTTTGTTATTCAAAGTAATTTCTCCTACCACACAACCAAGCGTGGTTTTTGCAAGCTGCAGCCAAAGAATTCTTGCTTCCATCCTCGGGCTGTTATTGTTTTGTTGTGAAATGAAAACACACTGACACTAGATTTAAAAAAATAATAATAATAAAGTTAACAGCCATGCCCACAGATGGACTCACACCGGCCCTCTATGTACAGAGACGGCAGACATTAGCCTCCTCTAAATGGGAAAAAGGCTTCTTTGGCGGTTTTAATTAGAGTAGCAGCTAGCATGGCTGCTGTCTTCTCTAAACAGCTCTTCCCCTCCTTACTTTAAGGCGGGGTTTCCACTCCAGCACTTTTACGGCACTAGTGAATAAATGAGATCCCAGGGTTCCAGGGAGAGAAAAAAAATGACCAATATAAATGCATCAGGTGCAAATTTCCAAGGTAAACAGGCCCACAGAGGCTGTAATGCCGGCAATGCCAACTGGAATATCTGAAGCGGGGCATCGAGAGAAAGCCCGCAGGTCATGGTCCCAGTTCTGCAGTGCACGGGGCAGGGTGAACCCAGACCATCCCCCCTGGAGGAAGGGCAGCCCACCACTGGCAAGGCAGCTATGACTCGGGGTGATGATATTCATGCTGCAGGTTTCAGCTGTGGCTTTTCTCTCTCCCACTCTCTCTAATTCCCCCACAACGTCACTGGCAGGCAGCCTCTATCCAAGCAGAGTCCCCATCCAGGGGGAACACTGCAATATAATCTCCCTCTATAAATGGATTCCCTAGTAATGATCTGTTTGCGAGGTTTTGCTTATAATTTACAAGAAGGCAAAACTAGTGCAAATTTATCATTAGTGAGTGTAATCCACAGGGTGTGAGGACATCTTCCATCGCTTCTCTACAAGGTGTGTATGTATGTGTGTATACCTAAGTGTGTGCGTCTCTGTATATATATAATACATATAAATATACATCCCCTAAGGAATGTATTTACGGATTTTCATGGGGCTTCCCTCATAGCTCAGTTGGTAAAGAATCTGCTTGCAGTGAGGAGACCCAGGTCAATTCCTGGGTCGGGAAGATCCCCTGGAGAAGGAAATGGTGACCCATTGCAGTAATCTTGCCTGGAGAATCCCATGGACAGAGGAGCCTGACAGGCTACAGCCTATGGGGTTACGAGAGTGGGACATGACAGCGTCTACACCGCAGAGTCTTCTCACCATAACGTTTGCTGCAAGGTCTGTCTTACTCCCTGCTGACTTGACTAGCAGAAGCCTAGTCCCCTGTAAGCTTGGTACAAAGCAGAGCCCCATCATATGCTTGCTCTTCCGCATGCCTCACTATTTGCTGAGCTGAATTCAATTACCTCTAGATGAGAAGAGACAAGGTTCTGCAACAGCCTGGCTGATGTCCACCCTACACTGTCCTCATGAAATGGGGCTGTCTTCCTTCTTCCTGTTTCCCAGGTCTATCCTGAAGGCATACTTGTTAATCTTACTTATTTCCCTCTTCATTTCATTGGATCAGGTCCCTTGGAGATTACCCTGCTCTGCCATGACTGGGACCTGAGACGCTGCAGGCCGCTGAGCGTATGTGCAAACATAAGCCAGATTATGATGAAGGTCTTCAAGGGATGTTTGCCTTGCTCTTAAATCACTCTGACTCTGTTTCTTCTCAGAAAGAGCTGATTTTTTTTTTTAAGTGTTTCCTGCAAATGTTTCAGCCAGGATCATTCATCCTGGAGCCTACAGGAAGAAACCTGTGAACCAGTGGGGAGAATTCACGATGGAGGAGCTTTTCTTTCGAGCTCCTACTATTTGTTCCTACCTGGTGTGGTCTTAGTTTTCAGCCCCCTGCTTTAGGGCATGCGCCGAATTAGGTGAGCAAGTATTATGCATGCGATGTGAATTAGCATGAGGACAATTTCTGCAAGGCTTCTTTGCGAGCCTGCATCAGGTGTCATTTCCTAAAGACCACAAACCTTTGTTTGAACCATTTACTCGTTTGGGTTAAGCCTCATTCACAGAAAGTGAATCAATTATATGATTTTTAAATATCATTTTAAAAATACTCCTTTGCTCATTCAGGATGTTTCTCACTGTCCTCATTCTACCAACTATATAATCAGCAAACATAGCCTTTATCTGTAAATTAAGCCTCTTATTCAATTTGTATAACAATTGCTATGTGGTTTGATGATGATCTGCAGTAGTTTTAAATACATTATATCCTGTTTTATTAGAGATGACATGTAACAGCAAATATTATAGCTTATTAAATCAGCCTCGCATTCATCAGTTCAGTAGCAATGAATCAAATTGCCCTGATTAGCAAAGAAACTCCCAGAAACTATTTTTTCTCCTTCAAGACTGTTGACTTCAATTCTTTAAAAAAATAGTTCAGTACTTTACTGAGCACAGTCATTCATTATTTGTTTTTTCTTTTACTTTACGATACTGTATTGGTTTTGCCATACATCAACATGAATCCACCAAGGGTGTACACGTGTTCCCAATCCTGACCGCCCCCTCCCACCTCCCTCCCCATACCATCTCTCTGGGTCATCCCATTGCACTAGCGCCAAGCATCCTGTATCCTGCATCAAACTTAGATGGGCGATTCATTTCTTACATGATATTATACATGTTTCAACGCCATTCTCCCAAATCATCCCACCCTCTCCCTCTCCCACAGAGTCCAAAAGACTGTTCTATACATCTGTGTCTCTTTTGCTGTCTCGCATACAGGGTTTTCATTACCTTCTTTCTAAATTCCATATATATGTGTTAGTTGAGCTTTAAGCCAACTTTTTCACTCTCCTCTTTCACTTTCATCAAGAGGCTTTTTAGTTCCTCTTCACTTTCTGCCATAAGGGTGGTATCATCTGCATATCTGAGGTTGTTGATATTTCTCCTGGCAATCTTGATTCCAGCTTGTGTATCTTCCAGCCCAGCGTTTCTCATGATGTACTCTGCGTATAAGTTAAATAAGCAGGGTGACAATATACAGCCTTTACTCACTCCTTTTCCTATTTGGAACCAGTCTGCTGTTCCACGTTCAGTTCTAACTGTTGCTCCATGATCTGCATACAGATTTCTCAAGAGGCAGGTCAGGTGGTCTGGTATTCCCATCTCATTCAGAATTTTCCACAGTTTTTTGTGATCCACACAGTCAAAGGCTTTGGCATAGTCAATAAAGCAGAAGTAGATGTTTTTCTGGAACTCTTGCTTTTTCCATGATCCAGCGGATGTTGGCAATTTGATCTCTGGCTCCTCTGCCTTTTCTAAAACCAGCTTGAACATCAGGAAGTTCACGGTTCACGTATTGCTGAAGCCTGGCTTGGAGAATTTTTGAGCATTACTTTACTAGCATGTGAGGTGAGTGCAATTGTGCGGTAGTTTGAGCATTCTTTGGCATTGCCTTTCTTTGGAATTGGAATGAAAACTAACCTTTTCCTGTCCTGTGGCCACTGCTGAGTTTTCCAAATGTGCTGGCATATTGAGTGAAGCACTTTCACAGCATCATCTTTCAGGATTTGAAATAGCTCAACTGGAATTCCATTGCCTCCACTAGCTTTGTTCGTAGTGATGCTTTCTAAGGCCCACTTGACTTCACATTCCAGGATGTCTGGCTTTAGATGAGTGATCACACAATCGTGATTATCCAGGTCGTGAAGATCTTTTTTGTACAGTTCTTCTGTGTATTCTTATCACCTCTTCTTAATATCTTCTGCTTCTGTTAGGTCGATACCATTTCTGTCCTTTATCAACCCCATCTTTGCATGAAATGTTCCCTTGGCATCTCTAATTTTCTTGAAGAGATCTCTAGTCTTTCCCATTCTGTTCTTTC
>SJYC01083799.1:0-10214 GCA_006408675.1 Madoqua kirkii | reverse complement strand
ACTCTTGAGAGTCCCTTAGACTGCAAGGAGATCCAACCAGTCCATTCTAAAGGAGATCAACCCTGGGATTTCTTTGGAAGGAATGATGCTAAAGCTGAAACTCCAGTACGTTGGCCACCTCATGCAGAGTTGACTCATTGGAAAAGACTCTGATGCTGGGAGGGATTGAGGGCAGGAAGAGAAGGGGACGACAGAGGATGAGATGGCTGGATGGCATCACCGACTAGATGGACATGAGTTTGAGTGAATTCTGGGAGCAGATGATGAACAGGGAGGCCTGGTGTGCTGCGATGCATAGGGTGGCAAAGAGTTGGATATGACTGAGCGACTGAACCGAACTGATCCTCACATCCCGAGGAAGAGCCTGAGCTCTGCCAGTGTCTGACTCTACTAGGCAGTAGTGAGAGAACTGGCTCTATTGGCACAGTAGCTTGGCAGTTGGTGGGGGGCTCGGGCACTGGGACCAGGGGCTGGGGATGCTGTGAGGTGGGGAGGGGTGAGGGCAGGCAGGGCTAGATGAAGATGAGGCAAGTAGAAGCCGGGACGCCACAGCTCTCTTTGTGTTCCTCAAACAGTTGCTCCAGAGCCTTCAAGTACAGCGTGCGATAGAGGTCCTCCTGTTCCTCGGTGGGCTGTGGGCACTGGGGCACTGGGATGGGGCAGCCCACTGCAGGGACAGCGGGGCACAGGTTGGGGAGGGGCCTTGGTTGCACACACAATTGATGGACTCCTTCTTCCTTTGAGACAGATACTCACCCACAGTGGTGATGGGTCTGGCCAAGGGCACCAGGCCGGAGGACTTGACTGAAAAGAGATTCAAGAAGATGCAAGGAGAAATGCCCAGGAGCTTCTTGAAGGTGATCTGGAACAGATGCTGCCATGAGCCTGGAGCAGAAGCCTTAACTCTGAAGATGTCATTCTCCCCAAAGGAGTACATGGGCACCAAGGAGGCGCTGGGAAAGTGGGGAGACAAGAGAGAAGAGGGCTGGTCAGATCAGTGGCTCTAGGAGGGTCCCCACATTCCTCCCCCACAGGTTCCCACTTCCCGAGGCCATCTGAAGCAAATGATGGTGCTCCAAAGAAATATCTAGAAGAAGGGACTTACATTTCTTAAGATTAATGTATACTCTAACTTCTTATATACATTTTCTCATACAGTTTGCACTACAACGTGTTGAGAGGTGGGTGGCAAGGTGGATGTTAACCCTATTTCACAAGTAAAGAAAGATGCAAGGTATTGCCTGTGAGAGGGTATCATAAAAGAATGTGAGCTGAGGGAGTCTGAACCCCAGGGTCCAGCAATTCGCACTGTGATCCTGTGTCTCTGCGAGGGAGGAAGCCTGGGGAATGGGCACCAGGGCTGGGCACAGAGGAAACACCCAAGTTCTGCCCAGAGCGCCCTCTAGAGGTGGTCACAGTGTAAGCTGTGGGAACGCACAGTCCACCTCCAGGGGGTGGGTGTGTAGGCACAGAGTGTAGATCCCCGGACACACTGTGAGGCTCTGACCATTGAAGGCATTCCCGGCTGGGCCCCCGCTCAGCCGTGTCCCAGTGCCAGGCGGACAAAGCCTTTACAATTCCAGAGAGTAAGGCAGTGCTCCCTGGGATGGCATACAGAGCCTTCTGGGCTCCCCCGACTTGGATGACCACAGCCTGGCCCAGCTGGGGCTGCGACAGAAAAAAGTCCAGGCTCTTGTGTCTTGTAGAACATAGTCCTGTGGACAAGAGGGGGTGCAGGAACAGTGAGTACCCCCTCCTTGTACCCTTAGTACCTCACCCTGCCCTTTAGCTCAGGAAGGGTGAGATACTACCCCTTTCTTTCCAGACTCCTTCCCGCTGTGCCCCAGTCTGTGTACCCTACAGCGCCTCTCCCAGCAAGGATGCAGGACACTTGCTCCAAAGTCACTTCCTGACCCCCTCGGTGAGCCTGGTCAATGCTCAAGCCCAGTGCCTGCGCTGGGTGGTGAGCGGGGACCACTCTTTCCGGATTTGAGGGGGTTGCCTTCTGTCACTCCACCCTGGTTTCACTGCAGTACGTAACGTGGCCTCCGCAGACTGGGCGGTGGAACGTGCCATTCGGCGTGAACCTGAGAACCGAGATGCTGGGAACTGCTGGGAGGAGCCGGTGCTCTCAGGGCAGGAGTTACAGAAGCTTCCGACATCCATGACCCTGTGAGGGTGGGACACTGGCATGTAGCTCCTGTCTGGGGAGAGCTCTGCTGTTTTCACCAGCTGTGGCGGCAGGGGGCAGGATGAAGGAAAGAAAGCAGAGAAGGCAGGAGCCCAGCTGAAGGGGTGTCCCTCCCCACCAAGAGACCTGAGAGTTTAGGGTCTAAGATGGGGTCAAAGGCACGAGGGTCCAGTCTGGAACACCATCCCACCCCCTGCCCTGTTACCTGAACGTAAGCAGCCAGAGGTGAGAATCCATCATGGGGAGGAGAGAGGAGGTGGGAGGTAAAGGGAGCAGGAGGAGTGGAGCATCCCTTGGAGGGTGACCTGTTACCTTAATGGGGAAATAATCGCTCAGGTGTTTCCACACAGTGCAGTCCTTCAACCACTGAGAACACTTTCCACCTTGGGCAGAGAGATAAGGAGGGAAGAATTACTATAGACACCATTTATCACCTCTCACTACCAGGGACCCTTGTTTAGTAACCTTGGGGAGCTGTGTCCTGGTCCAGAAAGAATCACACCACGTAGAGAACAGAGAAAACCAGATGCAGGTGAAGAGGAGGAAGAAGGCAAGAAGGGCAAAGAAAGGGCCTGGGGAAAGACAAGAAAGGAAAATGACGTAAATTGTGAAACCACGATGACGTCTCCCCTCCATGCTGACAAATGAGATCCTTGGGCATCTCCCAGCTGACTTCTGGCCCCTCCTCCCTTTGCCCCTCATGTCCAGGCACGGGGTGGGGTCTGTAGCATTTTTCTCCCCACAGTCCCCCTTCCCTTCTTTCATCATGGACCCCACAGCCTGCTCCCCTCACCCAGGAAGAGTCAGCAGAGCACATATTCATAGATGTCCAGTACTTCTCGCCGCTGTTTCTCATAGTGGGGGAGGGCGGCTGGGCGGTGGAGACTCCCTGGTGCTCCCCTTCTGCCAGCAGGACTCTAGGACTCCAGAAAAAGGATGCTGGTTTTTTTTAAGAGTCCTGGAAGCCTTTCTGGTCTAGTGGCCAAACCCTTGTGGCCTCCGGGGATCTCTTGCAGGGGCTGTGTGGATGTGGAGACTCTTGGATCCTGAGCCCCGGACGTTTCAGGCCTCCCTACACACTGATCATGAACTTCTCCAGTGGGTCAGTCCAGGCTGGCCACTGGGTAGGGCAGGGAGGCAGGGCACGGAGCATGCCACAGAGGTCCACCCCCAGGTGCATGTGAAATCCTGTGGGGCAGAGGTTGCAGAAGAATCCAGAGAGCCCACCCACTGGGTCGCAGCCTCAACTGTGTGATCTCGAAGATCCTGGACAAGCACCCTTGTCTGTTTGTGGGTCCCTGGGAGTGTCAAGGCCACAAGGAGACGTGGCTTGGAAAGGGTATCTCATCCCCAAGGCCAAACACGTTAGTATCACAAGTATTTTCCCACTTTTAATTTCAGGCCTTGCCCAGAGTCACTGAGGGGGCCAGTGGTTGCCTAAGTGAGGAGGTGCCTGTAGGCGGGGACACGTACCGAGCCCCGAGCTCTTGGAACAACTGCGTGGGAGGCTCCATCTGCGAGGGAGTGAGCCCCTTGGTTCCTCGTAACCTAATCGGGGTCACCACTGTGGGCAGAGGAGCAGTCAAGAAGGGTGGTCTCTGAGATGCCTTTAAGTCCCCTTCTCTCCTGAGGATTCACTTGGACAGAGTCCAGCCTGGGTGTGAGGCTGGCAGCCAAGTGTTCAGGTCTCGTCCTAGGACTTCACCTCCTGACCATGCCGGGGCCTGAGCCTGTGGTGGAGTTGGGCACAGAGCAGGTAGCAGCCGGTCTCATCATCGGTGTGGATAAGCATGAGGATCAGCAGGCGAACGTGGAACAGTGGCAGGGCCGCGCTCAGCAATGGCTACACCTCCTCCTCTGCCCTTCCTTGAGTGCCGCTCACCCCCTTGTTGTGAGTGAAAGTCACTCAGTTGTGTCCGACTCTTTGGGACCCCATGGGCTGTAGCCTGCCAGGCCCCTGTGTCCACGGAATTCTCCAGACCAGAATACAGGAGTGGGTAGCCTTTCCATTCTCTACAGGACCTTCCCAACCCAGGGATCGAACTGGACTGTCCTGCATTGCCAGTGGATTCTTTACTAGCTGAAGAAGTAAAAGTTGCTCAGTCGTGTCTGACTATTTGTGATCCCATGGACTTTAACCAGCCAGGTTCCACTGTCCGTGAGATTCTCCAGGCAAAAATACTGGAGTGGGTTGCTACGCCCTTCAACAGAGGATCTTCCTGGTCCAGGGATGGAACCTGGGTCTCCAGCATGCCAAGCTGATTATTTATTTATATCTCAGCCACCAGGGATGCCTTTAGCACCTGAGTTACCAGGGAATTCCTACCCTCAGACGCAGATCCCACCTGAACATTTCTAGACATGAACGTTAAGTGAATGTAGAACTTGTCACCTGAGAATGGCCCAGATAATTCATGAGACTGCTGAGAGTTTTCACTTGGACAAGAGAAAATTCTTCCACTGAATAAAATTTCTAGCATGGTGGAGAGCAAATTGATTTGTACTCAGTTACTTTCCAAAAAGTGCTTCTCATTTAAGTCATGGATATAGGCACAAAGATAGTCAGTAAATAGGAGCCATTAAGTCAAAGGATGCTATGACCACATAAGGTCCCTCCCAATGTTTCAGGGATCCTTGGTATTTCACTGGTGCTGGACTGTGAGGATGATGGTGGTGATGGACATGATGGCGATAAATTCATTGGCTCTTATTTTACTAAACTCTTTTAAATATTTTGATGTCAATAAGGTAATTTGGAGAAGAGTCCTTTCTCACCCAGTGAGTGAGGTTCATGTGGACCCAATGCTGGGCTTGTAGTAGGGCTTCATATGGTAAAATAAATCCTTGCTTCATATGCTCTCCCAGCCCCCAGGGAATAGGAAGGAATGGAGGAGATGCAGATAGGAAACTCTCTCTTTTCTATTACAAGAGAGCGATTGAAATCTGCCTACTAAAGGTACCCTTGACCCTTGTCAGCTTTTGTTCACAGTATTTCACCAACTCCCCTATTGCCATCACTTACCTATACCTCCTGTCTGCACTTGAAAGCTAGCCCGTTGGCATCTACCCTCCCCGAAACCATTCTGATCCCCTATGTTTCTCAGTTAAGCAGATGCCTTTATTTACAGAGGGAGAAAGGCCCCAACCAAGGGAAGAGATTAGACAGAGGCTGCTAGACCAGAATTTAATATCTGGGAGAATTCAGGGCTCAGCTCTCAGTCTAAAGTGGCAAGTCTCTGTAGATTAGTGTGGTGGTGGAGCACACGTGGGCAAACGTGCTCAAAGAGAGAGATTCTATCAAGCAGTGGTGAGAGAACTGGCTTTTATTGGCACAGCAGCATGGCAGTAGGTGGGGTTCTCAGGCACTGGGATTAGGGGCTGGGGGTGGGGGTCAGGTTGGGAGGTGGCGAGGGGTGAGGCCAGGGCTAGATGAAGGTGAGGCGAGTAGAAGCCGGGACGCCGCAGCTCTCCTTGTGCTCCTCGAACAGTTGCTCCAGAGCCTTCATGTACAGCGTGTGATACTGGTCCACCTGCTCCTCGGTGGGCTGCGGGCACTGGGGTACCGGGATGGGGCGGCCCACTGCAGGGACAGGGGGGCACAGGTCAGAGGAGGGCCCTCGGCTGCACGCACTGCTGATAGCGGCCTTCTTCCCTGCACACGGGCGCTCACCCACAGGGTGATGGGTCTGGCGAGGGGCACCAGGCCCCAGGAGTTGGCTGAGAAGAGACCACGGCCCCAGAAGATGCAAGGAGAAAAGTGCAGGAGCTTCTTGATGGTGACCTGGAGCAGATACTGCCAGGAGTCTGGGGCAAAGGCCTTAACTCTGAAGATGTCATTCTCCCCAAAGGAGTACACGGGCACCAGGGAGGCGCTGGGAAGGGAGGGGCAAGAGAGAAAATGGCTGGGCACATCAGGGGCTTGAGGAGCCCTCCCAAATTCCTCCCCCATAGGTTTCCACTTTCCTAGGCATTAGGAGCAAATGATGGTTCTACAAGAAAGACTGGATGAAGGGATTTTCTTTCTTAAGCCCAGTGTGTCCTGGACCTTCTCATATACATTTTCTCACATAGTCTCAACTACAACGTGGTGGCAAGGCGGGCGTTAGCTCTGTTTCACAAGTAAGAGGTGTGCAAGGTCTTGCCTGTGAGAGGGCATCATAAAAGAATGTGAGCCGAGGGCATACGAGCCCCCAGGGCCCAGCGCTTTGCACTGTGATCCTGTCTCTCTCTGTGTGGGAGGAAGCCTGGGGAATAGGCACCAGGGCTGGGCACAGAGAGAACACCCAAGGTCTGCCTAGAGCGCCCTCTAGAGGTGGGCGCGGTGGAAGCTCTGGGGACACACAGCCCACCTCCAGGGAGCCAAGTGTACAGATAGAGGGTAGACGACCAGACACTGAGGTTCTGACCATTGAAGGCAGCCCTGGCTGAGCCCCTGCTCACCCGTGCCTCAGTGCCAGGCGGACGAAGCCTTTACGATTCCGGAGAGTGAGGCAGTGCTCCCCTGGGATGGCATACAGGGCCTCATGGGCCCCTCCGACCACGATGACCACAGCCCTGCCCAGCTGTGGTTGAGACAGAACATAATCCAGGCTCTGACGGTTCACAGAACATACTCCTGAGGGCATGAGGAGGTTCAGGAACAGTTGGTACCCCCTCATCGGCTCCATAGTCCCTCTGCTGTCCCTTTAGCACACTGAGTATCAGACATCATCCAATTCTCTCCCAATTCCCTACCCCTGTGCCCCTGTCCACACGTCCTACAGTGCCTCTCCCAGCAAGGAAGCAGAACCCTTGGGCCAAGCCACCTCCTGAGCCCCATTGTGAACCAGGCCAATTCAAGCCAAGTGCCGGGGTGGGTGGTGACTGGGGGTCACTCTGGCCAGATTGGGGTGAGGTCACCCTCTGTCACTCAGCTCAAACTCACCACAGGACAGAAAGTACTCTCGATGGCCTGGCATGTACAAGAGACAATTCAACATGGCCATTGAGAACCGAAGCCCTGGGAACACCTTCGAGAGGCCAGTGCCCTCCGTGGCAAAGTTACAGATGCTTCCGACGGCTATGATCCCATGTGGGTGGGACGCTAGAACGTAGTTCCTGTCTGGGGGCAGCTCTGCTGTTTTCACCAGCTGTGGTGGCAGGGGGCAGGATGAGGGAAAGAAAACAGAGAAGGCAGGAGCCCAGCTGAAAGGGCGTCCCTCCCCACCAAGACCTTGAGAGCTCAGGATAAGATGGGGTCAAAGGCACGGGGGTCCAGTCTGGAACACCATCCCACCCCCTGCCCTGTTACCTGAACGTAAGCAGCCAGAGGTGAGAATCCATCATGGGGAGGAGAGAGGAGGTGGGAGGTGAAGGGAGCAGGAGGAGTGGAGCATCCCTTGGAGGGTGACCTGTTACCTTAATGGGGAAATAATCGCTCAGGTGTTTCCAAGCAGTCCAGTTCTTCAACCACTGAGAACGCCTTCCACCTTGGGCAGAGAGATAAGGGGGGAAGAATCACTACAGACACCATTTATCACCTCCTTCTACCCGGGCCCTCGGTTTGGTTGTTTAGTTGCTAAGTTGTGTCTCTCTGTGACCCCATGGACTGCAGCATGCCAGCCTTCCCTGTCCTTCACTGTTTCCCAGAAGTTGCTCAAACTCATGTCCATTGAGTCCATGATGCTCTCGTCCTCTGTCAACCCCTTCTCCTCCTGCCCTTGTTTAGCACTCACCTTGCTGGGGTGTGTTCCAGTCCAGGAATAACCATACCAAGTAGAGAACAGAGAGATACCAGAGCGAGCTGAAGAGGAGGAAGAAGCCAACAAGGGTAAAGAAAGGGCCTGGGGGACGATGAGAAAGGAAAACAATTTAGATTGTGAAACCGCAGTGACTTCTCCCCTCTACTCTCAGCAGTGAGATCATTGCCTGTCTCCCTGCTAGACTTTGACACGTCCCTCTCTTTTCCCTGAGCTCCCCTGGTAGCTCAGTTGGTAAAGAGTCTGCCTGCAGTGCAGAAGACACAGATTCAATCCCTGGGTCAAGGAGATCCCCTGGAGAAGGAAATGGCAACCCACTCCAGTATTCTTGCCTGGAAAATCCCATGGACAGAGGAGCCTGGCAGGCTACAGTCCATGGGGTCGCAAGAGTCAGGCACGACTTAGCAACTAAACCATCCCTTTGCCCTCCCTGGGCTTCCCTAGTGGCTCAGATGGTGAAGCATCTGTCTGCAATTCAGGAGACCCAGGTTCAATCCTTGAGTTGGGAAGATCCCCTGGAGAAGGAAATGGCAGCCCACCCCAGTATTCTTGCCTGGAAAATCCTATGGACGGAGGAGCCTCGTAGACTCAGGTCCCTCCCTTTGCCCTAGTGGTCCAGTAAGGGGTGCTCCAGCCTTCCTCCCTCTACTTTCCCCTTTTCCCACCTTCCCAGTTGGACCCCTGCCCAGCTCCCCTTACCCAGGAAGCAGAAACAGAGCACAAATTGGTAGGTGCTCAGTACTTCTAACCACTGTTTCTTTAAGGTTTTCATGCCGGGGGTGGGCGGTGGGGTGGAGACTCCCAGGTGCTCCCCTTCAGCCAGCAGGGCTCCCAAACCAGGAAAAATGGGATGAAGGCTTTGGTTGGAGTGCAAGAAATCTTTCTGGTCTGAGTGGCCAAGCACCTGGAGCCTCTCAGGATCGCTTGCAGGGGTCTGTGTGCGTGGGGAGACTCTCTCATCAGAGCCCCAGAGGTCTCCAGTCGGCTCTCACTTATGAACTTCTCCAGTGGGTTGGACTGGGCTGGTCCCTTCTTGCGACTGGGAGATGGCCTAGGAGGTGTGCTGTGGAGGCCCAGCCCTCGGTGCATTAGAAATCATTGTGGGCGGGAGTGCTTTTTCTTGCAGAAGAAGCCAGAGAGCCCACCCACTGGGTCCCAGCCCTGATTGTGTGATCTCGCCATTCCTGGATGAGCACGCCCTAGTGTTTGTGAGTCTGGGAGTATCTAGGCCACTCGGACGGAGAAGGCAATGGCACCCACTCCAGTACTCTTGCCTAGGAAATCCCATGGACAGAGGAGCCTGGTAGGCTGTAGTCCGTGGGGTCACCAAGAGTCGGACACTTACTGAGCGACTTCACTTTCACTTTTCACTCCAGTGTTCTTGCCTGGAGAATCCCAGGGACGGCGGAGCCTGGTGGGCTGTCGTCTGTGGGGTCGCACAGAGTCGGACACGACTGAAGCGACTTAGCAGCAGCAGCAGCAGCAGCAGGCCACTCGGAGGCGTTAATTAGCGCCGGCCGATATCTCAACCCCGAGAAGAAACACACCAACACACGAGTTTATTCCCCAGTTGAATTTCAGTCGCCAGCCCCACTCCTCTAGGGGCCTGAGGCCAACTAGATGAAGAGGAGGTGTCCGTGGGCGGGGACCGGGTAGCACAGGGTCTGATCTTGGAAGAGCTGCGAGAGCCGCTCAACTGAGACCGGAGACCGAGAGCAGCGCGTGCGCATGCGCTGAAGTACCCCTTCCGCCCCAACAGCCCACACAGTTGTACCGGGATGGGAGCCCCCACTGTGGGCAGAAGAGGATCAAGAGGGGTGATCGCTGAGATGCTTTGAAGTGCCCTTCCCTCTCAGGGGATCCAGTGGGACAGAGTTCGGGGCTGGTGGGTTGGCCAAATGCCAGCCTGGGGGCAGAGCTGGCACCAAGTATTCAGGCCCCAACCTGGGACCTTCACCTCCCAACCATGCAGGGGCCTTGAGACCGGGAGGGGGTAGCGGGCTGGGGAGCCTGGGAGCAGAGTAGGCAGAGGTTTCAGGTGTGGAAGGGCAGGAGGAGGCCCTGGTCCCTGGAACATTTGTAGAGCCACTCTCAGCAGCGGCCCAGTGTTTCCTGGGTCTTTCCACCTAGAACCCTGGTGCGTTCAGAAACTGTGGAAGGCCTCATTCTCCCTCAAAGAGAAGACTGGCACCGGGGAGGCTCTGGAGGGCACAGGGGACACCTGATTCCCGGGCCCTGGAGGCGGGGCTCCTCCCCAGCAGCCTTGCCCCAGAGGCTAGGCCCGG
>SJYC01083797.1:0-18976 GCA_006408675.1 Madoqua kirkii | reverse complement strand
GGGGGGAGAATTCAGGGCCCTGCTATCAGTCTAAGGCAGCAAGTCTCTCTCGATCAGGTGGAGTTGGAACCCACGTGGGCAGGTTCACTCCCAGAGAGACTCTACCAGGCGGTGGTGAGAGAACCGGCTCTATTGGCACAGTAGCTTGGCAGTCGGTGGGGGGCTCGGGCACTGGGATCAGGGGCTGGGAGGCTGAGGTGGGGAGGGGTGAGGCCAGGGCTAGATGAAGGTGAGGTGAGTGGAAGCCGGGAGGCCGAAGCTCTCCTTGTGCTCCTCCAACAGTTGCTCCAGAACCTTAATGTAGAGCGTGTGATAGAGGTCCATCTGCTGCTCGATGGGCTGTGGGCACCGGGGCACCGGGATGGAGCGGCCCACTATAGGGGCCGGGGGGCACAGGTCAAGGGAGGGACCTTGGCTGCACACAGCTGATAGCGGCCTTCTTCCTTCGAGCCGGGCACTTACCCACAGGGGTGATGGGTCTGGAGAAGGGCACCAGACTCAGGACCTGGCTGAGACTAAACCACAGCCCCAGAAGATGCAAGGAGAAATGTCCACGAGCTTCTTGAAGGTGATCTGGAACCGATGCTGCCAGGAGGCTGGGGCAGAAGCCTTAACTCTGAAGATGTCATTCTCCCCAAAGGAGTACACGGGCACCAGAGGGGCACTGGGAAGGTGGGGAGACAAGAGAGAAGAGGGCTGGTCAGGTCAGCGGCTCTAGGAGGGTCCCCACATTCCTCCCCCACAGGTTCCCACTTCCCAAGGCCATCTGAAGCAAATGATGGTGCTCCAAAGAAATATCGAGAAGGAACTTACATTTCCTAAGATTAATGTATACTCTAACTTCTTTTATACGTTTTCTCATACAGTCTCAACTACAGCATGGTGGCAAGGTGGGTATTTTTTTTCACACATAAAGGATCATGCAATCTCTTGCCTGTGAGAGGGTATCGTAAAAGAATGTGAGTTGAGGGAGTCTAAGCCCCAGGGTCCGGCGATTCGCATTGTGATCTTCTCTCTCTGTGGGAGGAAGCCTGGGGAAGGGGCTCAGGGTTGAGCACAGCACACACTGAAGGGCTGCCCAGAGCGCCCTCTAGAGGTGGTGACCGTGGAAGCTGTGGGAACACAGTCACCTCCAGGGGGCGGGTGTGTAGGGATAGAGTGTAGATCCCTAGACACACTGTGAGGTTTCGACAGTTGAGAGGAGTCCCAGCTGGACAGCCATTCACCCAGCCATTCACTCGTGCCTCACTGCCAGGAGGACAAAACTTTTACGATTTTGGTAGGGAGAGTGGGGAAGTGCTCCCCTGGGATGTCATACAGGGACTCGTGGGCTCCCTCAACCAGAGCCTGGCCCAGCTGGGACTGGGACAGGATAAAACCCTGACTCTGGTGGTTTGGAGAATATGGTCCTGCGGACAAGAGGGAGTGCAGAAACCGGCAGTGCACCCTCCTCAGCTCCCTAGTCTGTCCTTTCTGTATTCGACAGTTGAGAGGAGTCCCAGCTGGACAGCCATTCACCCAGCCATTCACTCGTGCCTCACTGCCAGGAGGACAAAACTTTTACGATTTTGGTAGGGAGAGTGGGGAAGTGCTCCCCTGGGATGTCATACAGGGACTCGTGGGCTCCCTCAACCAGAGCCTGGCCCAGCTGGGACTGGGACAGGATAAAACCCTGACTCTGGTGGTTTGGAGAATATGGTCCTGCGGACAAGAGGGAGTGCAGAAACCGGCAGTGCACCCTCCTCAGCTCCCTAGTCTGTCCTTTCTGTGCTTTTGCACAGGAAACATGAAATAACCATCCCTTTCCAGACTCCCTACCCTGTCCCCCTTCCAGCAAGGATGCAGGACACTTACTCCAAAATCATCCACAGATCCCCACTGTGAGCCTGGCCAATGTTCAAGTCGGGTCCTTGGGCTGGGTGCTGGGTGGGGCCCACTCTAGCAGGCGTCAGGTGGGGTCACCTCCTCCTCCTCATCTCTAGACTCATCATAAGACGTAACACAGTCTCAGCAGAAAGGGATGTAGAAGATACCGTTAAGCGAGGTTCCCGAGAACTGAAGCCCAGGGAACTGCTGGGAGATTCCTGTGCTCTCAGTGCCAAAGTTACAGAGGATTCCGACGCTGGTGATCCATGCGGGTGGGCAAGCAGCAAGTAGTTCCCGTGGAGGGGGAGCTCTGCGGTTTTCAGCAGCTGTGGGGTCCAGGGGGCAGGATGAGGGGAAGAAAGCAGAGAAGGCAGGACACCAGGCGAAAAGTCCTCCCTCCACACCAACAGGCTTCAGGGTTCAAGGCCCTATAGTGGGGTCAAGTGCACACAGGGCCCCTGTGGATTACCATCCAGCGCTTCTAGGGGCTAACTCACAGCCAGCGTGGCCACCAGGCCTGGACAAGAGACAGCACGCACTGGCCTTATCAGTTCAGTTCAGTCGCTCGGTCATGTTGACTCTTTGTGACCCCACTGGCCTTGTCAGGTGACATCAAACCTGATGAGGCACAGCAGAGGCAGGAAGTCCTGACGCCTGAGTCTTCCAGAAAGGAGGGAGGGGGACTGGGAGAGTGGAGCTGGACCAGGTGCCCCCAGAGGGGAGGAGGACGGGGAGGAGGTGACCGCAGGTCCTGAGACCCAGGGCTCCCCTGCTCACCAGCACACAGGGTGTAGTCCTGGAAGACAGGAAGATGGAAGCGACAGGGCAGGCTGAGCAGGCGGGGCTGGAGGCCAGGGAGGAGGTGGGAGGAGCCGCCGGTCTCTGTGTGGAAGGTGCTGAAGACCCCGAGGGCCAGGACCCCAGGAGGGTGGAAGCTCCACCAAGAGGTAGTTTTGGGAAGGACCCAACTCTGTGGTGTCCACCAGCTGGGGATGGAGGGTGTACACCAGGGGACTGTGGGGTTGCTATGTTTGGACTTTGGGGGTGATGGTCCCTAGGGTCTATCCTGAAGCCCAGCTCCCACCCAGCACAGAGTTCCACAGTGCCTCAGTGAGATGGGGAGGTGGTCCCAGAAATGTCTCCAGATGGCCCAGTTGAGGACCCAGGCAAAGTTGTGGCCTCCTGCCCAAGGTATGTTTCTATCTCCATAGAGCCCATCCAGGTAGTAGACCACTATGATCTAGGCCCAGCTCAGAAGCACAAGGAACAAGATGGAAAGACACACCTGGGCTGGGGGGGGTGTGGTGTGTCTGTCTCTTATACACATCTTCTGATCTTGGAAGAGCTGCGAGAGCCGCTCAACTGAGACCAGAGACCGAGAGCAGCGCGTGCGCATGCGCTGAAGTACCCCTTCCGCCCCAACAGCCCACACAGTTGTACCGGGATGGGAGCCCCCACTGTGGGCAGAAGAGGATCAAGAGGGGTGATCGCTGAGATGCTTTGAAGTGCCCTTCCCTCTCAGGGGATCCAGTGGGACAGAGTTCGGGGCTGGTGGGTTGGCCAAATGCCAGCCTGGGGGCAGAGCTGGCACCAAGTATTCAGGCCCCAACCTGGGACCTTCACCTCCCAACCATGCAGGGGCCTTGAGACCGGGAGGGGGTAGCGGGCTGGGGAGCCTGGGAGCAGAGTAGGCAGAGGTTTCAGGTGTGGAAAGACTTCTGGCCCATCTGTCCAATCTACATGTTTCTCACCTCTTGAAGGACCCTGCCTCAGAGATCCCAGCCCCGCCTCCCTCCCAACTGGTATGGGGAAGCAGAGAGCCAGACCCAGGGGTGCTCAGAACTTTAGGGACTCACCCAGCCCCAAAAAGTAGGAGATCCACTGCAGGAGGGCACACGCCTGGAGGCCCTGGGCAGAGGTGACTGGTGGAGCCTGGCCTTCTGTAGAGGGGAGTCACACAGGGGCCACGATGCCTCTGAAGCTTTCTGTCTTTTGGCCCAAACCCCTGGCCCTGACCCCTGACCTGGGCTCTGCGCTTGTTTCTGACCCCTCTATTGACCTGCACAAGGACCATCCAAAGCCCTGGCAAGGGTGGGTTAACCACTACTTGGGCTCACAGGGCTGTGACCAGCAGCTGGTGAGGGAGGGGGAGACAACATATCCCCCCTCCCCTTTCTAGTCCATCTTCCCCCAGCTGACTCTTCTGGCCAAGCAATGGCCCCCTGCTTGCATCTAGCTCGCCCTTGCTGGAGATGGGAAATTCCTATCCTCAGATGAAGACCACTGTGTTGACCAATACACTGACTAAACATTTCCAGGTGCCAGCTTTAGGAGTGGAGCTCCCTCTCTGCCTGTGGGGTGTGTTTCTCTCTAAACTTGATTCTCCTATCGCATTTGTCTCTCCTTGAATTATTTCTGCGATGAGACATCAAGAACCTGAGTTTCATTAAGTGCTGACACCAGGTATGTGATCTCAGTCAGAAGACCATGGGTTTTGGCTGGGTTTGGGTCCCGGGTGGATGGGTTCAAGTCCTAACCTGAGTTACATAGTTTCAGGATCAGTAAGCTTTGGCAAAGAAACAAACAAATAAGAAACACCAATATCCATTAAGCAAAGAAGCCTGAGCTCACATGAAATCTATAATCAAACCCTACTCAAATAAAGGCTTCGTAGACTCTGCTGGTTCCTCTGCAACACTCATATTTTGCCAATTTAAAAAAAAAAAAAAAAAAGGAGAGACATAACAGCTAGTCAGGACCTCCAAGGTGGAGATGAAGCTATGGAGGGGGAAAAATGACTATAGAACTTATTACTTGAGAAGGACCTAGACAAGTTACGGGGCTGCCAGGGTTTTACTCCAAGCACAAGAGAAAATCCTTCCACTGAGAAAGTTTTCTAAGACAGCAGAAGACAGAGTTGCATTCAGTTACATTTTTCAACAAGTTATTTTTTTCACGTCCTGGATAAAGACACAAAGCCATTCAGGAGACAGGACAGACAGAAGTCAAAGTATGCTGTGACCACATGAGGGCCCTCAGCCTGTTTCAGCCGACCATCTCACTGGGCAGATGCCATGTGTGCGATGATGTCGGTGGTGACGGTGATGATGGCAATAATCATTGGCTCTTATTTTGCCAATCTCTGTTCTAAGTCCTTCAATCTGCATAATTTTATCTTCACAAGAGCTCTCTCTCATTTGCGTGAGTTCATGTGGGTCTAATTCTGGGCTTGCAGTGGGATTGCATGCTGGTAAAATAAATCTCTGCTTCATCTGGTCTCCCAGCCCCCAGGGAACATGAAGGATGGGAAGAGATTCAGAAGTGAGCTGTGTACTTAAAACTTTCTTTTCTATCACTGGGGATAGTTTCATCATTCACTACTGCCAGCTACCTAGATTCTTACCAGCTTTTGTTCACGGTATTTCACCATCTACCCTATTGCCTTCACCTACCTAAATCCTAAGTCCACTATTCAAGCCTAGCCCTAGCCCTCTGGGGAGCTCCCCTCCTCAACTCCATCCTGAAACCCTATAGCTCTTAGCTAAGCACTTGCTTGTACTGACAGTGGGAGAAGTGACCCAGCCAAGGGAAGAGACTCATGCAAGCTCATGCAGCAGAATTAAGTCTCTCTGGGAGGAGAATTCAAGGTCATGATACTCAGTCTAAGGCAGCAAGTCCATACCCACTAGGATGGGCTAGAATATACGTGGCATTGGTTACACCCGAAGCGGGAGTCTGAGCTCAGCTGACATCCATTTCTAGGAAATGGTAGTGTGGGAGAACTTTAGCTGTTATTGGCTCCTATTGGACAGTAGCATGGCAGTCGGTGGGGGGCTCAGGCACTGGGATCAGGGGTGGGGGGTGCTGTGAGGTGGGGAGGGGTGAGGCCAGGGCTAGATGAAGGTGAGGTGAGTAGAAGCCGGGAGGCCGCAGCTCTCCTTGTGCTCCTCGAACAGTTGCTCCAGAGCCTTCAAGTACAGCGTGTGATAATGGTCCACCTGCTCCTTGGTGGGCTGCAGGCACTGGGGCACCAGGATGGGGTGGCCCACTGCAGAGACAGGGGGACACAGGTCAGGGGAAGGGCCTCGGCTCCCTATGTAGCTCACATTGGCCTTCTCCCTTGGACACGGGTGCTCACCCACAGTGGTGATGGGTCTGGTGAAGGGCATCAGGCCCCAGGACTTGGCTGAGAAGAGACCACAGCCCCAGAAGATGCAAGGAGAAATGCCCTCGAGCTTCTTGAAGGTGATCTGGAACAGACGCTGCCAGCAGTCTGGGGCAAAAGCCTTAACTCTGAAGATATTATTCTCCCCAAAGGAATACACAGGCACCAGGGAGGCTCTTGGTTGGGGGGGGGGGGGTCCTGGTTTAGCAAGAGAGAAGAGGGCTGGTCAGGTCAGGGGCTCTAGGAATGCCCCCACATTCTCCCCCACAAGATACCACTTCCTAAGACCATTTGAAGCAAGTGACAGTGGCTACAAATAACTCTCTGGGAGAAGGGACTTTTGTTTCTTGAGAAACGAGTGTGTACTGGGCCGTCCTCTATACATTTTTCCACACAGTCACCAACCACCATATGGTGGAAAGGTGGGTGTTAACCCTGTATCACAAGTGAAGAAGCGTGGGGCCCTCCCTGGCTGTCCAGTGGTTAAGAATCCAGCTGTCAATGCAGGGGATGGGTTTGATCGCTGGTCCCCGAAGGTCCCACATCCAGTAGGGCAATGAAGTCAGTGTACCCAGCTGAGCCGGTGAGCCTAGAGCCTGTGCTCTGCAACACGGGAAGCCACCACAAGGAGATCCCCGCCTACCACAGCTGGAAACTAGCCCCCAGCCATTGTAACTGGAGAACACCCAGACAGAGTGAAGACCAGCACAGCCAAAATAAACACAAATAATAGCTGGTTTTTAAAAAAAAAAAAAAAAAAAGAAGAAGTGTGCAAGTTCTTGTCTGTGAGACGGTGTCATAAAAGATTGTGCACCAAGGGTGTCTGAGTTCCAGGGTCTAGCGCTTCGCACTGTGTGATCCTGTCTGTCTCTGCATGGGAAGAAGCCTGGGGAAGGGGCGCCAGGGCCAGGCACAGAGGGAACACCCAAGGTCTGCCAAGAGCGCCCTCTAGAGGTGGTCACAGTGGAAGCTCTGGAGACACACAGCCCACCTCCAGGGGGCGGGTGTGTAGGGATAGAGTGCAGGTCCCCAGAGACACTGTGAGGTTCTGACCATTGAAGGCAGCCCTGGCTGGGTCCCCACTCACCCGTGCCTCAGTGCCAGGCGGACAAAGCCTTTCTGATTCCAGAGAGTGAGGCAGTGCCCCCCTGGGATAGCATGCAGGGCCTCGTGGGCTCCCTCGACCACGATGACCACAGACTGGCCGAGCTGGGAGTGGACAGGATAAAATCCAGGCTCTGGTGGGTCACGAAACATACTCCTGTGGACAAGAGCGGGTGCAGGGACAGTCAGTACCCGCTACTTGGCTCTCTAATCCCTCACTCTGCCCTTTAGCACAGGAACTACGAGCTCTCCACCCCTTTCCTTCCAAACTCCGTATCACCTCTTTTCTTCCAAACTCCATATTCCTGTGCCCCTGTCCCTGTGCCCCACAGCACCTTTCCCAGCAAGGATGTGGAACGCTCGCCCCCAGACCAGTCACTGACCCCCACTGTAAGCCTGGCCAACGTTCAAGTCGGGTCCCTGGGCTGGGTGGCAGGCGGGGGGCCACTCTGGCAGGAGTGGGGGTCCCCTCCTCTGCCTCAGGTCAAGACTTGAAAGAAAAGTGAAGTCGGCCAGTCGTGTCTGACTCTTGCGACCCCATGGACTGTAGCCCACCAGGTTCCTCTGTCCATGGGATTTTCCAGGCAAGAATACTGGAGTGGGTTGCCATTTCCTTCTCCAGGAGATCTTCCGGACCAAGGGATTGAACTCAGGTCTCCCGCATCGTGGGCAGATGCTTTACCGTCTGAGCCACCAGGGATAAGACTTACCGTAGGACAAAAAGCAGTCTTGATAGACTGGAGGGTAGAAGAGGTTGTTCAGCCCGGTGGTCTAGGGCCGAAGCCTGGGGAGCTGCTGGGAGAAGCCCGTGCTCGCGAAGTTGCAGAAGCGTCCAAAGCACATGTGGGTGAGTGACCAGCAGGTAATGGTGGTCTGGGGGCAGCTCTGCCATTTTCACCAACTGTGGGAGGTGGGTGGGCAGAATGAAGGGAAGAAAGCAGAGAAGGCAAGATACCAGCTGAAAAGACCTCGCTCCCCACCAACAGACGAGAGAGTTCGAGGTCCTACTAGGTTGTCAAGGGCACAAGGGCTGCCCTCTGGAGCACCATCCCACTGCCTGACCTGTTGCCTGAACTTAGGCAGCCAGGGCTCAGACTCAGCCTGAGGAGGGGCAGATAAGGGACAGAGAAGAAGCAGAAGGTGGAGGGTGACCTGTTACCTTAATGGGAAAATAATCCCTTAGGTGTTTCCAAACAGTCCAGTTCCTCATCCACTCAAAAAGCTTCCGCCTGGGGTAGAGAGATAAGGGCGGGGAAGAATTCCTACAGACACCCTTTATCACCTCTTCTCCCCGCACCCTTGTTTAAGTGCTCACCTTGGCGGCGTGTGTCCCGGTCCAGGAACAACCACACCGAGTCGAGAACAGACAGCCACCAGAGGGAGGTAAAGAGGAGGAAGAAGACAAGAAAGGCAAAGAAAGGGCCTGGGTACAAAGGAGAAAGAAAAATCAATTAGCTTTTAAAACCACAATGACTTCTCCCTTCCACTCTCACCAGTGAGAATGCCGCCCATCTCCCAGCTGGGCCTCTCCCCCGCCCTGTGTCTTGGGCCTCCACGCAGGTGGGGTTCTTCTTCCCCTCCCCATTCTCAGGCTCCCCCTTTTCCCTAGTGTACCCTGGGCACTGCTCTGCTCACCCATGAAGAGGAAAGTGAGCATGTATTGGCAGGTGCTCAGTCCTTCCAGCCACTGTTCTGCAGGGTTTCCTGGCTGCGGGAAGGCATCAGGGCGGTGGAGACTTTCAGGTGCTGCCCTTCTGCCAGCAGGGCTCTTGGACCAGGGGGACAAAGGATGGAGGCTTTGATAGGAGCTCAGGTAACCTTTCCAGTCTGAGTGGCTAACTCCCTGGGGCTTTCCGCGATTGCTCACAGGAGACTGTGCAAGTGGAGACCTTTGAATCTGGAGCTCCACAGGTCTCCAGGCTCCTGACAACTGATCTTGAAACTTCTCCAGTGGGTGGGTTTGTGTGACTGCTGGGCAGGGCTGAGCGGTGGCTTAGGACCTGACCCCCAGGTTCCCCTCCAGGTGCATTAGGAATCTTGTCGGGGAGGGGTCACAGAAGAAGCCAGAGAGCCCACCGACTGGGTCTCAGCCAAGACCGTGTGATCTCCAGAACAGCTAGCAGAGCCTGGGCTCTCGCCCGTTTCTGTTTGCAGGTCTCCGGGAGTGTCTAGGCCACTGCGGGGCGCAGCCAGGTGCTCGGATATCCCTGCTGCGCACAAACTCACCAGCCAGTTCAGTTCAGCTGCTGAGACGTGTCCAACTCTTTGTGACCCCATGGACTGCAGCACGTCAGGCTTCCCTGTCCATCAACCAACTCCCGGAGTTTGCTCAGACTCCTCCTGTCCATCGAGTCTGTGATGCCATCCAACCATCTCATCCTCTGTCATCCCCTTCTCTTCCTGCCCTCGATCTTTCTCAGCGTCAGACCCACCAGCACACCAGGTCAATCAGGACAGAGTCCAGGGCTGGTGTTGTTGCGAAAGGGCAGCCAGGGTTTCAGGCCCCAGAAATGAACCTTCACTTCCCAGAGCACACCGGAGCAAGCAGGAGGAGTTGGGGGCATGACACCAAGGCCCACCCGCAGAGGCGTTAGGGACTCTGTGATCTCTAGTGTGGCCGTGGATCCTGGTGTGTCTGTGGGTCTTCAGCAGTGACTAGACCACTGGGAGGTGCAGCCAGGCGTGTCGATATTCCAGCCAAGTACAGACACCACAGGTGGTCTCCACCTTTAATTTCAGTCCCCATGACATTCACCAGGGAGCGTTAGGGGAAGCACACTGATTGAAACCGCCCACCCTGGCCAGGCACCGTAGTAACTATTTGTATGAGTTGTTGTTTTTTTTTTTTTTTACATACTTAATAGTTTATTAATGTTTGTTTTATAAGAGGAACCTCAGTTTCCTCACTGGGTTACTTTTTTTACTCTGGACCACCAACAATTCTCAGGATTTTTAAAAGCTTTTTTATAAAAACCATGTAGTTTTTTTGTTCCCCATTTACAGTAAACACCGTGGCTAGCAAAATTCTAAAGAAGTAAGTTGTCGTAGGTCAAACAATTCACTCGAGGTACACAGATTTGGGATACTTCTCCTTAAGAGTTGGCCACTGAACAATGAAGTAATCGGAGACGTGAAACAGAATCTTTCCAGACAGGGATAAATGTTCCACTCGGCAGATGCTCTCAACGTAGACAATGATCACTTTCTTTATTCCCAGTATCCCAAGGAGAAGGGCAGATATACAGTAGGAACACATGTTCCTGGTCCGTTACACAACACCAAATCAGGCTTCACTCGGTAAGTCAGGGGGAAAGAGAGCCACATGGAGTACAAGGTGGTGAGCACTGAAGACAGCCAGGATTGCTGGACCTCCCGGCTTCTGGGAATGCGGTGCACACAGTATTCAGGAAACATAGCACTGGGGTTTCTATCAGCTCAAATTTGTTCAAAAGAATTTATTTTATGAGTACTCATTTCATCAGTGTCAGCAATGATATAATGTCTAGGAGCATAAGCATTGGACAGGTTCTCCAGCAGCCTTAGGATCTCAGTGGTATGCCCACCAGATCCAGCCACCACCAAGAGGCTGAGAGACCGCCGAGGCACAGGAGCGCGAGGACTCAGGACTACCCACAGCCGCACTGCCAGCAGCAGCAAGGCCAGGGCTCCTGCAGCCACCGTGAGGATAAGGGCGCCACCCATTCAAAGAAAATACCTGCATGGGTTGTTTTATGGCAGGAGGTCCTGCTAAGGAACACGGAACTAATTAGCTACCACCAACTGGAAGAGTTCAGGAAAGGTCAAAAGGAGACCCTACATGTCCGACCACCTCCCAGAATCCTTCTCTCTGGCGTCCGTCTTGGCTGAATAAGGCGTGCACCACCAGGAAGGACTCTGAGTCAGAATGATTGGCTACAGACAACCCAGAAACTAATCCCATCACCGTAAAACGGAGACTGTAAGCCATGTGGCAGAGCTGTTCTCCTTACCCTCCTGCTCTCCACCCGGGTGCCCTTGCCCAGTAAAATCTCTTGCTTTGTCAGCAGATGTGTCTCCTCTGACAATTCATTTCTGAGTGTTAGACAAGAGCCCAGTTTCGGGCCCTGGAAGGGGTCCCCTTTCCTACAACAGAACCACTGTGGGCTGGGGGTCGCCTAGTTGAGGAGGAGGTGCCTGTGGCTGGGGACGCCATAGTGTGTCCTGTGCTCTTGGAAAGCTGGGAGAGCTGCTGCAGACAGTCCACACTCAGCCGCCCACCAGCGCAGGGGTGAGCCTCGGGGTTCGCTGAACTGGGATTGGGGACCCAGCTTGGGCAGAAAGAGGCCAGAAGGTTGGCCACTGCAACTCCTCTTCCTGGCCCCCAGGATCAACTGGGACAGAGTTCATGGTAGGCCCAGGCGTCAAGGACCAGCCTGGGGACAAGGCTAGCTGCCAGAATTTCAGGTTCAAAACATGTAGCTTCACCTCTCAGTGCAGGTAGAGGCCTGAAGACTGATGTCTGAGTCCTCCTGAAAAGAGGGAGGAGGGCACAGGGAGATGGAGCTGGGACAGGTACCCCCAGGGGCGAAGGAGGGCAGGGAGGAGGTGACCGCAGGGACTGGGGGTCCTGAGACCCAGGGCTCCCCTGCTCATTGGTACACAGGGTATAGTCCCGGAAGACAGGAAGATGGCCGGGATGGGGCAGCTGGAGCAGGTGGGGCTCGAGGCCAGGGATGAGGCGGGAGAAGCCGTTGGTCTGTGTGCTGAAGGTGCTGAAGGCTCCACCAAGAGGTGGGAGGGACCCAACTCTGTGGTGCCTCTAGCTGGGGACACAGGGTGCACACCAGTTTGGGGCTTCTAAGTTTGGACTTTGGGGGTGACGGCCCCAAGGGTCTACCCTGGGACCAGGGTCTACTCTGAAGCCCAGCTCCCACCCAGCACAGAGCCCTACAGTGCCTCAGCGAGATGGGGAGGTGGTCCCAGAAATGTCTCCAGATGACCCAGCTGGGGACCCAGGCACAGCCGTGGCCTCCTGACCAAGGTGTATTTCTGTCTCCATAGAGCCCATCCAGGTAGTGAATTCTAGGATCCAAGCCTGGTTCAGGAGTACAAGGAATAAGGCAGTCAGGCACTCCTGGGCTGGAGGTGATGGGAAGGGGTGTGAGGACTCTGACTCCAGAGGTTTAAGTCCCAACTCCCCCCTTTACCTCCTTCCCTGTTCCATGGTTTCGGGTCCATCTGTCCAACCTACATCTTTCTCATCTCTTGAAGGAACCCCCGCCGCCCTGCCAAGAGATCCCAGCCTCGCCTCCCTCCCATCTTGGCATCAGGAAGCAGAGAGCCAGACCCAGGGGTCCTCAGGATTCCAGGGACTCACCAAGCTTCAAAACGGAGAATATTCATCACAGGAGGGCACTCACCTGGGGGCCGGTGGAGGCAGCTGGTCTTCTGTAGAAGGGAGTCACACAGGGGCCACTGTGGCTCTGAAGCTTTCTGTCTTCTGGCCCAACCCCCTGGCTCTGACCCCTGACCTGGGCTCTGCCCTCTTTTCTGCCCCCTCTGCTGATCTGCACAGTGGACCATCATGAGCTCTGGAAAGGGAGGGTTAACCAGCTCTTTGGGTTCACAGGGTTGTGATCAATAGGGCTGAAAGGGGAGACCAGGGACATGGCTTGGAGTCTGGTGGTGAGGAAGGTGTTTGGACTTCGTGGAGGTCAGGACTGGCTCCCTGTGACGAGCAGACTGGCAGCGTCCTGGGCCAGTGGAAGTTGCCAGGTGTGTACCCAGCATAGCAGGACTCCCCATTTGTCACCCAGGCCTGGCCCCTGTTGGTTAGAGGAACTGCAGGAGGATTTATTCCCTGGGGAGCAGCTTAGGCCTCTGTGGGGAGACCTCTGGAGGGAAGGGTTTTATGGGAAAGGCTAAGGGTTGGGGCGCCCCTGCAAGTGAGAGCCCCCTGGGCTGTGAGTACACCATCCATGCGGACCAGGCCAGTCCTCACTATGACAACAGCCTGTTCAACATAACTACAGTCTGCGGAGCAACCGCTTTTTCCAGGTCAGGGACCAACACCTTTTTTAGTTAATTAATTTGCGCCTTGCCTGTGACCAGGGATTGAATCTGGGCCCTTGGCCGTGAGAGGGCAGAGTCCTAACCACTGGATCTACAAGGAATTCCTAGAATGTCACTTTAAAAATCTTTTTAAAACATTTTGATACAATTTTTAAAGATTACTTTTCTTTTAAAAATTTTATTTATTTTTTTGGCCACACAGTGCAGCCTGTGAGATCTTAGGTCCCCAACCAGGGATTGAACCCTGACCCCCCCCGCAATGGGGAGAGGGAGTCGTAGCCACTGACTGGCCAAGGAAGTTCCTAAAGGTCACTTCTCGTTTCTAGTTCTTACATGTTGGCGCTGTTTCCCATCTTGGACAAACATCCTTGAGCCCATCTTAAACTCAGTATTTTATGATGATGCTGATTTCCCCACCCCTACATCTTGACCCTCCCCACTGGTAGGATGTGTCTTTTTATTTTTTATTTTTTGAATGTCACTTCTTTATTTTTTAATTTATTCATTTGGCTGCGTTAAGCAGGACCTTTCATTCCAGCACACAGACTCTCTAGTTCTGGCACAAGAGTTCCCCATCCAGAGGAGCCAGGAGTTGAGCTGCACGGGCTTAGTTTCTCTGTGGCCTGTGGGATCTTAGTTCTCCGACCAGAGATCGATCCAGCCTCCCCTGCATTGTAAGGTGGATTCTTCACCACTGGACCACCAGGGAAGTCCTGAGCCACATTAAATGTTACTTCTTTTACGGAAGTCTGACGCACAACTGTCAGAAGCCTCTGTCACGGGTCACATTCTCTCCTGGCACAGAATACTTTCTCTCCATCACCATGATTTTTTTTTTTTAACGTGGACCATTTTTATAGTCCTTATTGAATTTCTTACAACGTTGCTTCTAATGTTTACATTCTGCTTTTTTGACCATAAGGCATGTGGGGTCCTAGCTCCCCAATCAGGGATCAAAGCCACACCCATTGCATTGAAGGCAAAGTCTTAACCACTGGACTGCCAGGGAAGTCTCCCATCATGGCAATTTCTGACCAAAGTCTCCCGCACACTGTGAGCAACAAAAAAATTGTGTTCATCACTGCAGCCGTCACGATGGGTGCCCAGCGCATGGGAGATGCTCTGTGAATGAAGGGTGGAGACAGGATAGGCTTAGGCTGACCCACCCTTTCTGTCCCTGTCCTTGGCCTCACACCTATGCAGCTTCACTGACCGGGGACCTTCTGTTAAGAGAGAGGTTTCCTCCTACCCCTGCTCAGCCCATTCGCATCACAGGGCAGGTGATGAGGGTGGCGGGGGCCTGAGCGAGATGAACTTTAGCCAGAGAGATGCTCAGTCCACATGGGAAGGTGACCCACCCAGGGGGCCAGGAAGGATGGAAGGATGGTTTCATGGATGAAGTTTTCCTGGGAATCTGGGTAGGAGGAAGGAAGGACAATCTAGCTGTGGATGCAAGTGGACTGTTAGAAGCTGGAAACGTCCTGGGACAGGTGCTTGGTTTTTAAAAGGCGTCTCCCAGGAATATTGGGAGATCAACACAGGAAGACAGCTGGTGCGAGGCTGGGGAGGACCAGGCTACAGGGGCCTGCTCTGCTGTCCTCAGGGCACCTCCAGGGGTCTCTGCAAGCCTCTGATGGTCCCCTTGAGATTAGAGGCAAAACCAGCTCCAGGAGGTCTTTTTTTTCAAGGCTGCTTCCCTTTCTCTTCTTCCAGGAAGCTTTCTTGGGTTCACCCTCCGGATTGCCCTCTCCTGATTCCATGTGACTACAAGCTGAGGCCCAAGAGCTCCCAATAAGTTTCTACCCTGTCTTCCCTCCTACAATGCGTGTCCCAGCACTATCCCTGGACCCTAGCTCAGGGCTGGGCCTCTCTCATCCTTTGTGCATGGGAGAAGATGCCATCAGGTGAGGAGAGAACAGGGGACAACAGTCTGGGGGCTGTGCGGGGGTGGGGGCCTCTCATCTCATCCTGACAGGGGAAGTCCTTCTCTGGGTCTGGCCTCCAACACAACCCTCCCGAGCTCTGGAATGACAAGGAAGCTTCTAGATTCCCACTCTGCTCTAATGTTATGTTTCCGTCATTTCTTCTTTTCAGTTCCCCTTTGGGGTCACCCCCAGTGTCCCCTCTGCCCTGGGTGGTGGGATGGACAAGGGGTCCACAGGTAATGAAACAATAAATGGGCTCAAGAATTACAAACCCTCCTTTATTGAGAGGGAGACTGAGACACAATAATTTATCATGTAGCGAACCCCAGAGGTCCGGTCCCCATGAGCTCTTGGGGACCAGGGAACAGGACAGGGGGCTCCCTGAGCTTCCTGAGGGTCGTGTGGTGGGGACGAGGCAACACATTCAGTCCCAGGCACACAGACCCCATACACCCAGGAGGCGAGGAGCCAACACCCACCTCACCCCAGGAGGCGGGGAGCGGGAAGGCACGATGGCAGGGAAGGTTGGGCAAAGTGGCTGAGTGTCAGGGGTCAACAAAGGACACCATGATGTAGCGGGTGCCCCGAGTGGTGGGCAGCCCCTCGTGGTAGTGGGTGAGACGGCCTGGGTGCAGGAGCCCCCAGCCCTTCCGGGGGGAAGAGATCACACAGTCGTAGCGCAGGAAGCGGCATCCACCTCCCTGGAGAGATGAGACGGGAGGGGGCTGGAGAGTGCGCGGATGTGGGGACTGGGTAGTGAGCTGCCCTGAGGCAAGACCAGGCATCAGGGAGGGAGGGGGCAAGAGGGCTGGGCATCGGCAGACGGGGGACACAGGACACAGAGGGTAGCCAGCCCAGAAGGGGTCCAGAATATGACTCCGGAGGTCACTGGGAGACGTGACGAGGGCAGACAAGGGGCAGGGAGGTGGCCGTGCCTGTGAGGGGGCTGTGAGGGGGCTGGACACAGCGCCTGGGGGAGGGGTGTGTGTGTGCGTCTGTGTGTGTGGAGGGGTCTGGGGGCGCCCTGAGTGGAGGGCAGTAGGGACTCACCTCATAATCCAGGCCCTTGTGGTTGAGGGCGACGTTGAGGGTGAAGGTGGATGAGTCATGATGTGGCCGCAGAGAGGGCTGCTCATCTGGTCGGTAGCGGACCACGAAGTTCATCACCGCCCGGGTCTGCGGGCACAGGGCAGGAGAGGCTGGGGGGATGGCCGGGAGGGTTCTCCCTGCTCCCCGCGGGCTGCTCCGCCAGAGCTGCCCTCCTGCAAGGTCTCAAGCTGTGCTGTGCTCAGTCGTGCCTGACTCTTTGCGACCCCATGGACTGTAGCCCGCCAGGCTCCTCTGTCCACAGGATTCTCCAGACAAGAACACTGGAGTGGGCTGCTGTGCCTGCCTCCAGGGGATCTTCCCAACCCAGGGATCCACCTAGGTCTCCTGCATCGCAAGCGGCTTCTTTACCATCTGAGCCAGCAGGGGAGCCCAGATCTCACTCTATGGGGCCGATTTAAATGCTTCGCAGGCCAAGAGGCGTTGTGTGGAGCCGTCCAGCCAGAATGGGTGTGGGAAGGCGGAGGAGGGAGCAGGGGTGGCGTGCAGTGGCCCACCTTGGTGTGGTAGCCGGGGAACAGGCTCTCGGTCATGGGCCCCACGTACGTCCTCAGGAGCTGCAGCCACTGGTCCTCGTAGCCCACCTGCTTCATGTGGATGTCCACAGTGGGCACGTTCTCGTAGCCCCCAGCCAGCCTGGAGTCCTGCGGGCAGTGCGTACAGAGCTGATGGGCTGGTGCCAACCTCTCCTCCTCTTGCTCCCAGGCCTTGAAGTCTGCGCTCCCTCCTTCCGGAAGTCTCCACCACGTCTTCGCTAACTCACACCTTCTTCCTCTGAGTCTCAGCAAAGATGTCTCCTCTTCTGTGAAGCCCTCGGTCCCCCCCTGCCCCTGATCTGGGTCAGGGTTCCTTCCTGACTCCCGCAGCACCCAGGCTGTCCATCACAGACTTTAGAAGCTAGCTTCCTGCTGCTACTGACGGCAGCTGGGGCTGTGGAGGGCAGAGCTCCACCTGCACGTCCAGGTCAGGGGCTGGTGTCTAAGGACCTTCCCAGGGAGTATTTCTTGAATGCACGGTGGAATGAAAGAATACAGAGGTGCCCCCGTCTGCCTTTTCCTGCTCGGGGGCCCCCTCTCTGTTCCCACTCTCCAGATTCCATTTTCCCTCAATCAGGGAAATGCCCCCTCCCTCCTCCTGGGGGACCCCTCCTCTGCGGTCCAGGCCCCTCACCTCATGCCGGCCTCCTGACCACTGGCCGTAGTGTTCCATTTCCTCCACCAGCTCATCGCACATTTGCTCAGACAGGAGAGGGAACCAGTACACGTCTGGGCAGGGCTGAGTCGGGACGGGGCAGGGGAAGAAGAAAACAGGGCTGGGTGATGCTCTGGGAGGGGACAGGCAGCCAGCGGGAGGAGACAGAAAGCAGAAAGGTAAGCCAGGGCAGGAGACAATGTGGAGGGACGGGCAGCTGAGCGTTGGGATGGGCTGGTGGGGGGAGTCGGGGAGGGGCTGATCCTGGGGGGCCCTCCCCAGGAGGCAGGCGACCCTGCCCAGTGTGCATGCGCATGTGATGGGGCTGGGGCATGGCATTCCCTTTCAGGGAAGGCCCGCACCATCTGAGCCAGGGGCCACCTACTCACCAGGGGATTGTCAAAGATCTGCCAGAGGTCAGGGTGCAGGTGGTCTGTGTCATACCGGGAGGTGGCCAGGAGGCGGCCAAATTCGTGCTGATTGCTGAGGTGGAGGAAGATGCCCTGGCAGTGGGCAGAGGGTGTGAGGAGGGTGATGGGGAGCCAGCGGGCTGCCTTCCAGCGCCCCAGCCAGGAGCCCCAGGCCCCCTCACCTTGTCCCGCAGGCTCTTACAGAAGGCCATGTCTGGGTCGGTGTCGCTGCCCGAGAACACCTCCCGCTGGGATAGCTCCGTCCTCAGGGTCTCCCCGCGGATCACGTAGGCCTGGGATATGTAGGGCACATTCCACACGCCCCTGGAGGCCCACATGCCCCTGGGGTCAGCTAGGTGGGTGCCCCCTGTGGGCACCCCCCGGCCCCCCACCGTCCTGCCCAGTTCACCCCTGGAGCCCCTTCCCTTGGCAGCTGAGCTGCGAGGTCCCTCTTGCTTCCCCAGGGAAGCCCTGCTGGTCACACCCTCTCACACCCGGCTCCGCCACCAGTCCTCAGTTACCCGCAACCCAGCATGCCTTCGTGGTGGCCACACTGGCCCCTGAATTTGGTCCATTGGGGCAGGATGGAGGGGTCTGGGAGGGCTCCTAGGTTAGGGGGGCTGCACGACTCACACTCGCTTCCTCTGCACCAGCTCCACGTAGTCCTCCGAGCGCGCGTAGTACTCGTCGGGGCTCAGGGCCCCCCAGAAGTTAGACCACAGCTTCCCGTGGCGAGACAGCATGGGCGCTATGACCTTCCTGTGGACAAGTGCAGGTGAGGGCCGGGAGGAGGCAAGCCCCATGGCCAGAGCGGGAGGTGGGGGGTTCCCTGGGGACTCATCTGGGGACCCTCTGGCCAAGACCGGTGAGAGAGCCTGTTTGCTTCAATAAGGATGCGCAGGGTCTGCGGGTTGGTGATGACGGTGTCAGCGTCCAGGCTGAAGTAGAATTCACACTTGGGGTCCTGCCGGCAGATGTCCCTGGAGGGGACAGACCAAAACACAGATGAACAGGAGCAGGTGGGGGGAGGCGGGGGGCTGAGTATGGGGTGGAACTCCCCTGTGGAGAGAGGAGAGGGAAACTGAGTAAAAGGAAGCTGACCAGCTGGAAGTCAGGAGGGAGGAGAAAAAGACCGAGGGGAGCAGGGGAAGGGGGTA